>JANJEY010000007.1:31559106-31573124 GCA_024703695.1 Erythroxylum cataractarum
AATATATTATTAACAAGTCATAATGTTAATACATGAATCACAATTATCCATTGGCCTAGGGCACACTACTAACAGTTATTAATGATGTTAGGGGTGAAAAAGAGCTTAAAGCTCGAACATTTGTAGAAAAAGCCTAAGGTTCAATGTGTGCAATGAGCCTTATATCCCCAACGGATAAGGGACAGTATGAAAGAGTCTGGTATCCTCAACGAATACGGGACAATGAAAAGGGCACACGGATACAACAACGCAATAAATGAATTTGAGCCTCATAAACAATAGATTCACATATGTTCTGAATAAATTGAATGATTGCAATGTTTTGAGGACTTTTCTTATATGAATACATGATAATTTATCGATGATTGTGTTCTATAAAATTGAAGTAAAATGATGAATTGTATGGATTTGTGTTTGAAATGTGACATTTTTGAACAAAGTGTTTCATGATATTACTTGATGATAATTAGGTTAATGTGAGTTTTATAATAATATGAATTGTTGTGTTGCATGACAAGAGTGAACCATCGAGGATGGCTATTCAACTGAGTTCGCAGAACTCATCAAAATTACAACATGGCTTTTTCAGGTTCAGAGGAGTTATCCAATCAGACCTATTGAAGTTTAACCACTGTAAATGAGCATGAGTTAGGGGTCGGGATCAGTTAGCACTTGCATATGTCTTCAGTTAATTTGTATTAAGCATTGCATTATGCAAATGTTGTATTATATACATATAAATTTTGAAATGTAAAGACTTTTCTTATTGAATCTTTTTGTATTGAAATGGGCCCAAATGAAACATAAGTTGTGTAAGATATGTTTGATGTATGAAAATTTTGTAATGTGTTATTTTGATAGTCTTAACGTACCATCCCTATAGAGTATATTCTCAAATATCATTGTTATGTTCGAGAATATGCCATATGAGAGTGGTGTGTTACAAGGTTGGCCATTACTAATTTGAGTAGTTTTACTAAACTGAGAGCTGTCTCAATCCTAATAAAATAGTTATTGAAAGATGTACATGGAGAGTATAGCCAGGAATTCATAGTTACGAGGCATGGTAAGTCTCAAGTTGATTCTAGCAGAAGATTCAGTAAATGCCAAATAGATCATTTTGATCACAAGCTAGATCGAGATAGTTAGGATTTAGAAAGAGAGGCAGTTTTGTTTATGATGGTAGTAGTAGAGGTCAGGAGTCTGGAGGATAGACTTATGGAGTGCAAACACAACATATGCCCATTTGTGAGCATTGAAAGAAACATGGTGGGGAATGTTGGAAGATATCGGGAGCTTGCTTTGTTGTGGCTCTTTTGAGCATCAGATTAGAGACTATCCCACGAATTTGGGAGCACAGTCTAGGTTGAGAGGAGGATTATTAACAAAGATGACTTTCTAGCAAAGTAGAGCTATTGGAGTAGGACAGAGAGGTAGACGTAGAGGTAGAACAAATTCAGTTAGTCTTAGTGTCAGGACTAACATGCAGAGTAACCAACCGCAGTCTCAGGCTAGAATCTTTGCTATCACCAAACAGGAGGCACATAATTATCCTGATATCATTGCAGGATTATTACATGTCTTTCAATTTGAGGCATTTATATTATGTTGGATCGAAAAATTAAGCATGCACAATTTGGCAAAAACAGTAGATTTCAAAACTTTTTAAAAATTAAAATTGCAGTGGAAGCAATATAACCAAATCAACATGCAAAGCCATACATGATACGGTATAAGGATAATAATTTTACATAGAAACAAGATGGAAATTATTACCAACTCCTTCGCTATAACTTTAACTCCTCGCTGTGTCATCCTATCCTCGACAATGTATCCTCTCCTAGGTAATGTATCCTTTTCTCGTTATTGTATCCTTGACCAATCTGATCTGTCACTTGTTCTCCTTGGACAACTTAGTTAACAAGATCCTTTAGTGGGAAAGGAGAAGAAAACTTGAAGAGATTTTACCTCAGTAGAAAGAAGCCAAAGATGAGACATCTCTCATGCAATTTTCAACTAGCTCATGCAAGATAGGAGAGAGGGAGATAAAAATTCGATAACTCCTTGTATTCCCTCTTTCAATTTCAGTTAAGACTTAAAGAAAGAAGTGAAGTGAATCCAATGCATCACATCCTTCCTTAATTAATCATAAAGAAGCCAATAAATGAGACTCTTCTCATTTATTTTAAGATGCCTATATGAAAAAAATAACCTAAATGATACATCTCATTTTCGGTTTTGTCATGGAAAGAAGGAAGATGGTCAATCAAATGCACCTCTTTCTTCTTTAATCCAATGAATGATAAAAGATTACATGCTTATCATTAAATGACAACCATTAAACCATTTAATGATAAGATCATTACTCCATTTAATGATGATAAAAGCATGTTAAAAATCATTTTAAATATAACAAACCAATGCTAAATGTATAGCTGCACATTTAGCCTATTAAAATCGAAAATCCACCTCCTTTTTTCTTTAATAACTTTCTTTTAATTTAATTATTCAAATTAAACCAAAATGTAGCCCATTTCTAAATGTTCATATGGGCTTATAATTAACAATTGATTAAAGCAAGCCTAACATTCAATCATAGGCTTAAAACCTCTATTTGTATTTCTAACTTTGCAACCTTCCTAGAAGCCAAATGGAGAATCTAATTGGACTTATATAATTCAAGCTCTAGTAAGCCATAATTAATTTAATATCATTAGAACTAATTCCAACTTATTAACTAAATGTCATTCCACTAAAGACAAATAGTTGAACTCTTGAATTACTAAATATTATGAAAACACATGTTTCAAATAATATTTCCAATTGCAAACTCTAGTATAAACCACATTATAGCCATCCGCACAATAAATGGTAAAATTACCTTTTTGCCCTTATCTTGATTTTTCCTTCTAGATCTCCCGTTTTACTCTATATGGTGATTAACACACAAGATCTCACCTTGGTGTTAAGACTTGATGGGTAGCTAGTCCATCAAACTACTGGTGCCATTTTAATCACCAATCTTCGTAAAACATCTAGAAGTGATAATATCATTATAAACTCTTTATTTGACTGAATGTTCCCTGATATATATTTCAATTAATAATTCCAACATGCAGACACTGGATTGATACTTTCTAAAAATCCATTCTGATCATATTAAAATTATAATTAAACACATATGAGTTCACCACTAATCAATATTGTGGTACATAATAAACAAATTATTAAGTATGTGTTTTTCTAGTAAATCAGAAGATTTTATACAAATCAGAAATGTTACGTACACCACTAGAGACTACTTGAGCAATAATCTCTTACCAACTAAAAGGAAATATAAGGTAAATACAAGAGGAAGCTACATCACTTCTGTACAACAAACATAACCAACCGAAACAACAACGACCTTTCTACCAAAGAAAACCTTATAGAGCTAACTCATCTAACCAGTAACTTAAGTTAAATAATAAACGATTTACAACACTACTAATCAACCATCAATTAATTACAATCCAAATAAACCTACAACATAACATAAGATGGAGAGTGAGATGATGTTACATCATATACTTCCATTGATATACCATTAACAAGTCTACTGGATTCCAACTGTAGGAGATAGTTCTCTTACTTTAAATGCTTGTGAACTACTTCCTAGAAATCCTTTTATTTGTTTCAACAAAGTCCTTAACCTACCAACTCTATGTTTTTTTTATTGGAAACAAGAATATTCCCTAAACCTGCTTTCTCTTTTGCTTTAGAAACTGAAGAAATGTTGGACCTCCATTTAGCACTCCTAAAATAAAAAACTTGTAGAAAAAAATATTAATGAATAAGTTCTTCAAAAATTACCTTCATATGGTGCTTAAACTTAGATGTTCCTTAACTTGGAAGATTACTATAGAGTATAGGTTCCCCACATCCATAGGTTCATATTCGAATGTTCGAGTATTTCTTTCAGTCCAAATGTTATATACAGTAGCAGAAAGAAGGATGGGGAAAAGGTTAATGTCAGAGGTTCTTGTAACATCTCGTTATCCATGTTAAGGCTAAAATTGTGTATTATGAGAAATTATTGAGAAATTAGAATATCCATATCATGCTTAAGTTAAATATGACATACACATTTTTGCACATTAATATGATTGTACATGAATTCATTAACTTTTTTGGGGTTAGAATTGACTTTTAAATGGGAATCATGTATTATTTGTTCTAAAAATCTATTTGGTGTTAATAATTATTATGTCAGAATTTTTGGGTGCAACATCCAAACTTCATAATAAACTTTCCTGATGTTTCCTCAATATTTCATCTTAAATTCATCAATCAATATATTTCAGAAGGCTATGATTTTTAGTCGAGATGAACTAGAGACAAAGGACTACAGATTGTTTGAAGAAATTGAATTTTAATTCAGTCTCCAAAACCTTCAATTTCTGGATGGAATTTGAGTATAGGGTACTGTTTCATAATGAGAATAATCTGAAAATATTTAGAGAATAACTTTCAAAATATCGAACCAAATTGAATGATTTTGATGTCAATAGAAACTTAAGACATTGGAGAATAACTTTTTAGAAGGAGGTGTTTCCTAATTTTGACATTTACCTTATTAGAATGATCCTACAAAGTTGACCCGAAAGTATGTTTTTAAAAAAGTCTGAAATGATCAATTGAGTTATGAAACTAACTTTACACTATTTTATTGTGGTCCAAACCCTAAGTACTAATTATATTTATAAGGTTTTTGATATTTGAATGATATAGTGATAAGAATTCGATAAGATACCCCAGATTGTCATTGAACATGCGTTGTGCATTTTTTATACACATAGGTATGCATAAAGGCATGCTTATATATTTGTGCAAAAGTGTAATAATTGTAAATTTGTTTTGTATGATATAAAGGAGCACATTGGACATTAGTCAGACATTGTTGGACCATCTAGGCAATAGCATATCGAAGCGTATTGTGAGTCAACCTAGATGTTTTTCCTATGATTGATTGAATTTGTTTGACTTCTAATTATTAAATGTTTGTGGTTTGTTTATGGATTCTGGACTTAAAGTCCGAGGATTTAATATTTGGTAATATATTGGAAGTGTTTTGATTGCTGTGAAAATTTGAATGATATTTGTATTCTCAATGAAAGTTAAATATCAGACTTAGGTCCGATGATTATGAGATTCTGATTATGCAACACATATGTTGGCCCCTAAATTTTTTTCTTGATGAATAAGCATAATTAGATTAATTTTGGGGTCTTGCTAGATTAAATTGTGTTGGAATTAATTAGCTTGTTAATGTGAGTGAGATTATATGACATAGGTTAATTGAATTAAAGTGTTAGAGCGGTAAGATTACATGAGGGGCATTGTTGGAACATCACTTAAGTTGTAAAGTCTTAAGGCTTTGAAGGAACGACATAAAAGGGGAGAAAAGAAAATTTGTTGTCTTGCATTTGGAAAAAGCTAGAAGTGTGAATGAGAAAAGAGAGAAGAGAGAGAAGCACAAAAAAGAGAGAAAGAAGAGAGAAGGGAGGTCATCTAGGTTTCAATTTTTCTTAGTCTTCAAGAGGGATTTGGGGGTTAAACAAGAGGGGAAAAAGGAAGAGGAAGGTTAAAGATTCAATTAGAGCCAAGCAACTCATTGTTTGGTGAAGATTCAAGGTAAGTTGGTGTTTAATACTTGGATTTTTGAAAAGGATTTGGTTCAAAGAGTTTAGAAAATGCATGGGTATAAGTATTCTAGGATCAATTTCATGAATAGGTTTCTTTGGGTTTTCCAATTGGAGTTCATTTTTTAATGGGGATTTTTGCTAATGTTGAAGGGAGGCAAAAGAGGCAAGAGGAGCAAGAGGAGAAACATCCTTAAGCAAGGAGACTAAGGTGGGTAACACTTTTATAATTGAATAATAAGCCATAAATGTTTCTTTCAAGAAAAGGAAATAAATGTTTTCAACTACTTGTAAATGTGCATTTATTGTTCTTCAAATGCTTTGAGAAAGTGCTACATGTTGTGTGTATGAATTTTGTGGATGAACTATAAAACCAAAAATGAAAATGATTTTGAAAGGATACCAAGTATACGAAATCAAGTTTCCAAAAATCTGCCAATTGGGCAAACTGTTTTCTATTCATGAATTACATATTATGTGAGTTTGGTGTAGTCCATTCAAGAATGTCACATGCACATTGACCAAGTTAAAGGCTTCTCCCACTTGCTCGCTAGTGGCACGGAATTGCGTCATGGACTCCCTCAAGTTTACGACTACACAGGACCATTATGTGGAATTGTGTAGTTCGTCATGTTTGTGGATCTGCCCAAACCATTATGATGTGCTTATGTGTTTACAGTATTGACAAGTTTGATGATTGTTTAACTTATGCATTTTGATAAATTTATGTTGTACGAATTTTTATGAAATTTTGTTATGATCATGAGGGTTTTCAAAGATTTTTGCTTGTTACCGATTATAAAACTGTTACCCACGAACTTTAAGCTCACCCCCATTCCTCCCCATCTACATGTGATGAATAAGATGTCGAGTGATCTAGTCAAGAGCAAGGTATCACTCCAATTTACATATTTTTCTTTTGAAGTTAGATCATGTAAAACAAGGCTGTAGTTGCACTTTGAGAAAATTATTATTCTTGTAAAGTTGGTATTTTTGGACTATGATATAAGGTGGCTCGAAATGCCCACTAAAGCATTGTAAAACCTTTATTCTTTTGATGTTAATGAAGTGTGAATGGTGCATGGATGACGTGAGTTGAAATTTTGATATACGTGAAGAAGTAATCTACTTGAGTCGATGATTTTGGAACATATCGTTGATATATATATATATATATGCATAAGCAATGTTTATGCTGAGAACATTTCAAGTTTGCTTAGTGCAAAATTTCAAGTCTTCCATAAGGGAAAAATTCATGTTCTGATTTTAGGGAAAATTTTGGATTGATCTACGATGAATTTGACAAGTTATCTTCATGGAAGTTGTAGCTTGTTTCTCTAGCTTTTCAATGCTATAAAGTATGAAATTTGTGGATATCGGAGTCAAAAGTTATGGTCCTTATAAGAGGAGATGCTCAGGAGTATAGGACGTATCGTCTAGTGATGACGTATCGTCTGGTGATGACATGTCATCTATAAGGACACATCATTTAGTGAGGACGTATTATCTAGTGATGACGTATAGTCTGGTGAGGACGTATCGTTTGGTGAGGATGCTTCATTTGGTGAGGACGCTTCTTCTGATGATGATGTATCATCTGATGACGTCATATTTTCTGGTGCACTGTTCATCTGATCTTATTGTCTTGTCATATTTTTGACCCTATAGACGATCGAATTTCACTTTGAAGCCTTCCCAAAAGTTGTAGATCTAGAAGTTCTCTTTCAAACCGTCTAATAATGACCTCGATCCAAAGTTTACAGAAAAAGTTGTGCTAATTCTCTCAAGAGAGCTACAATATGATTGAGGACATAAACATACTTGATTCTTTTGGCCATAACTTCATCACTTGACCTCCAAATGAAGTGATTCTAGAAGGAATAGATTCCTAATACATTTTGTTACCTCTCTTTAAAAATTGGTAACTTTTGATGTAGATTTGAAAAATATTGATGTAAAGAATATGAGGGATTGGTTGGAAAGGCAAATTCGGGTTATGAATGTACTTGGATTTTTAGACATATCTTGAGCTATAGAGCTCTGAATGAAGTGGTTCTTATTTCAAAATAAACAAGAGTAAAGAGCTACAATTGTTTTGAAGAAATCAAATTATGATTTGGTGTTTAACTAGTGTGGGAACATCACCTTTATGGGACGGTAGCTAATGAGGAGTCATTGAAATAACCCTATAGGGAAGCCTGCTCACGCTTTATGACTTTGGATGGTTGGACTCTGGAAACTACATGGTATAAGGCTCACGACTCATGACTTTGATGATAGGCTCCAGAAATGGGATCCAACACTATGCTCAAGTGCTCACGCTGTGAAAAATATTCTGAGAGAAAAGAAAGAAACAAATAGAACAAATACATCTGTAATGTGAATCTCACACAATATATTTTTGAGTGAAAGAAATTATAGAGTTTGAAGAGGCTAAGGAAGTAGATAAAGAATACTTTGTGAAAGAGATTTGAAAAGGTTCTGCAAGTGTAGAAATAATACTTGTAACGTTAAAGAAAATAGTAAAATCTCAGACGAACTCTGAGGACTGGACGTAGCCCAGGGTTAAGGGTTAACCAGTATAAATCGCGATGTCATATTGTAGCACCCCACTCCCGCGAGACCCGAACCCGACATGGCTTAATGGTAAAAGGCGTTCGCTTAAAGCGAAGCAAAACCTTGAGGTCATGGGTTCGAGCAGTGGCTCACCCCTGAACCAAAGAGGACAATACCTGGAGTACTGGCGGTAGAGGTCGGGCTCTACTGTAGCGATCGCGTGGCCCAAGTTCACGGACCCTACATTAAAAAGGCGGCGTTCGCTTAAAGCGAAGCAAAACCTTAAGGTCATGGGTTCGAGCAGTGGCTCACCCCTGAATCAAAGAGGACAATACCTGGAGTGCTGGCGGTAGAGGCCGGGCTCTACTGTAGCGGTCGCGTGGCCCAAGTTCACGGACCCTACACATATTCTCTAACTCTTACCTCTTTAATTTTCTTTTTGTTAGAAGAATAGAAACTGATTTTCGCTGTTACATTACTGATCAATTTAATAGTGTTGTTTTGTAATTGTCTAAATTTGTGAAGAAAATCAAGAAGATTTTAAAGATTAATGTCTTAGACGATTTAACACAATTCAACCCCCCTTTCTGATGTATTTTACATATTATACGTGATTTCTATATTAACAAGTGATTTACTTCAAGTAGGACTTATTCGGGGGACATAAAAAATAGATAAAGAAAAAGAAGATAGAGAATAGAGGAGGGAAAGCAGAGACTAGTCGGGTGAGGAAGAGAGAAACACAACATAGAGGTGGAAGCTTGGGACAAAGGCAAAAAGGGATAGCTAAAGCTGAATCCTATTGAACTTGAGCAACCAATCGACTGGGTGAGAGCTAAGTAGAAGTAGAAGGCGAGAGCTAATTTAGAAAGTTTGAGAGTGGCAAGAGATTATTACAACTCTCTCATCTGAACACTCATTTACATATTTTGTTTATTATTTCTCTGTTTTTTTACTAGACTTACTCCTCTGTTTGTTGATAGACTTATATTCTGTTACTTTTTGATAGTTCATTTTGGGTATTCACATGGTTTATTACTTTAATACTTATAGTATACAGATACACGTGAGATAAGTATTTGAATATGATGAATCTTGTTACTTCCGTGACGAGCTGATCTCTTTTTCTTGAGGATTAATATAGCTATTTTAGTCAAATATGCATGATTAAGGGTCTGTATTGTTGTCTTATGTTTGTTATAGTTTCTAAACTGAACGGATATAATGATATGATCAAACTTTGCATCATTTTAGTATTGAACAAAGGATCGAGAGAAGAAGTTTAATATGAAACGAGAAACTATAGATGCTTAAGTTATGAATTAGAAATATATTAGCTTAAGTTGGTAATTCTTAGTTTGGTTTAATCATTTGGATGATAAATTTGTCAAATACGAAGGTTAGATTAGTTTGTTATTTGAATCGATTTTAGAACCCAATTGGTAATTTTAGTAAGACATTATACAATCATTTCCCCTTAGTCACGCATAGGAGATTAAATTAGTGAAATTAATTCTCAAGAGTTTTCCACTTCGATTTATCAATCTGTTTTTGGTCCTAATTAATTATGTTTACTTTTTAGTTTAATTTGGTGATTTTCTTTAAAGCCTTCACTCAACAAATTGGGATAAAGTGTTCAAGATTGCATCTAATTTTACTTTTGTTCAAGGTTAATTTAAGTGAGCTAATTTCACCTTTGTAGGAGATGAACTTAGGTAATCAATTACAACTACCTCGTATACTTAAGAGTAAGACAGTCTAGGTATTTTTAGAACTTATTTTGGACACAACAAGTTCTTGGCACTGTTGCCAAGGAGGTGTTTAGTGTTTGCACGTAATTTAATTTTGATTTTGTCAATACATTTTTGTTGTTTTATTTCTTTGAGTTGTTTTAATAGTTTTATTTACTAATTTAATGTAGTCTTTATTTGTTTATGTGAGGAAGGAGAACTCAGGAAACGAACTCACCCTTTTTATTGATTATGTGCAACGGATAAGAGGACCTCAAAAGGAATTTGATGACAATCTCGAGGAACCCAAGTTAGAAGATCAATAGATGGGTGAAAGGCAGACAATAATGGAGTATGCCAGACCAGTAATTGGTATTGTCACTTCATACATATGTTTGGGAGAGGTAGTCAAAAACTATGAATTGAAGAGTATCCACTAAAACATATTGCCATCTTTCTATGGGGTTCCCATTAAAAATCCTTTAAACTTTATTCGAGAGTTCTATACCACTCTGCAGACGGGATGGTTTAAATGAAGATCAATTTAGAATGAGATGCTTCCCATACACATTGAAGGAGGCCAAGGCAGGGCTAATGAGCCTTCCATTAGATTTATTGACTACATGGGAGGAAGTGTACAACAAAGTAATGGGAATTCTATTCCCACCAAAAAACTTCAGAGTTGCAGATAAAGATAACTACCTTCACTCAGATGGAGGTATAGTTAGTGGAGAATGTGGAGAGGACCTCTAAAGTGAGCTATCTATAAGAAGGTTCCACGAATTTAAAAAACCAAGACCATACTCCCATATCCACTAACTATCTAACTTGTTGGGTTAAGTCAACTTGTTCCAAAGCCTCCTAGTTGATATACCTATTAGCTCCAAAATTCTTATCCTTCAGTCTTTGATACCATTCTTCTTGAGCCTCAACATTGAGCAACAACATCTGCTTCCTCTCTGGGGTTGGCTTGTAATATAAAACTCACCTTGATGCCTCTTTCTTAAAATCTCTTTTTTGCACTGTGATCGTATCATTTTTCCTAGAACTTTTGACAAATTTAAGAAAAATGACATGTAAATCACTAAAGTATGCTTTTCCCCATACTTAGTTTTGATCATGCTCAATAGTTATTAATTGTGAAAGTAAACTAAACATGAAAAATTAAACAACTTGGCAAAATTAACAATTTAAAACGAATAAGGAAATAAACACTTAAACAAAATTAATTAGGAAATCACTCGACAATCTAATTAATCTCAAAACTAAAATTCAAAAATTGTGTAAATTGTGTAATTAACAAATTAAACTAACTTAATTGTTAAATTACAATTTTAACCCTAAAATTGAAATTAAAACTCCTAAAGTACAAATTACACATAATTGATGCAATTAAGCACTAAACCCATGCAATTAAACACAAACCTGGTCTTAATTAATGCTGGAATTAACTAATTGATCTACTTAAGCAAAAAATATCATAATTAAATATGTATTGAGCCAAAATAGCATTTTTATGCAAATTAAGTTGAATTTTACCCAGATTGCATGCAATTTGTCAAATTAAGTCCTTAAAATAATTAGGCAATGTAATTAGCTAACTTTCAAAACATCATAAAAAAGTCAATCCCAAAAAATTGATATAGATTCCTAGTTTTCAATTCAAGCAATTTCATGTAATATACATTAAAACCAAGCTAAATATTTAATTAAACAAGTATCAACAAGTGAAATTGATGGAACTACTTACTTGGGTATCACTATATTGGGCAAAAATTGCAAGAAATGGCAAGAAATTGGAAAGGGAGAAAAGAGGCATTCAGAATTTGATAGTAAACAAGAGGGGAAATGAGAAATTTGAATGTTTAGGGTCTTTTTAAAGTGTACTGCGAGAGTGCACGGTCTAATGCACAACCGTGCATCAAGCCGTACACATAACTGAATAACACATTTTCATGAGTTTGTATGTTTTGATGCATGGGTAGGTATCAAAAAGTGCAAAACTTCACTAGTGCATCCAGAGAGTGCATAATCATCTATAAATGTGTGCAGCTTTAAAATTTAATCCTCAAACATAAAATTCTTGCACGTTAGCATTATAACACATGACACATCACCCTTAAAAGTACCATTATGCATAATTCTCCCCTTAGATGATTAGTTTTTCTACCTTAAAACACTCTAAAAAAATTAATTACTTAAAACTTGATCTAAAACAAAGATAAAACAAAATAATATCAAAGTTAAAATAAAACTAAAACAAACTCATAGGTTACCCCCTGCAACGCTTCTTTACCATCGTTAGCTCCCTATAACCTTAAATTTTATCCTCATCCTGGGTCTATGATAACTAGCTTACTTCAATTTGTTTCTATGCATAGGGTTTTTTTAGCCTATAAGTAAGCCACTTATTGTAAGATAATAGAAAGGTCATGATTTATGAAATTAATAATTTCAATTGCGTGCATTAATGCCCTTTTCAAAGATAAATTGTCAATAAAAGAGGGAATAACAATACTCCTTGAATCATTAGTTGACTCGAACCGTTCGTTTTCCCAAACAACAGTTTTTGGCTTTATTTCTTCAATTATCCCCTGCCACTCCTCTACTTTCTTTTCTTAGACAGAGACTTCTTCTAGCTCATTTCCACTCCTAAAGGGGATTGCCATTTCATATTCATTAGGATTTATTTCACTAAAACTAGGAAAACCCCCTTGCACCTCATTTTATCTCCAGTAGTTTGTTCACCAATTTTTGTAACCAAGCCCCCATTTCCTTATGCCTTTTTTTTTAATTCTTGAATGAAATTAGCCATTATTTCTTCCAAAGTTGGCTTGTTAACTGGAGGTGCTTGTTGCTATAAATATTCAACTAGAACGTAATCCTTCCATCCAAAAGTGTAAGAGTTTCTCTATTTTAAGTTATGGTTATTCCTACACGGTGCACCTTGGGGTTAATTGTTGCTTTCATATACAAGTTAGTGTTTAACATTCATGATTGTAGTAAGTACTCCACAAATGTAACAACACAATATAAGCATTTGTTGAGCTTTTAAAACCACGTGAGAATAATTCTCTTTCCTATATGGTGATGTTACAAATTGCAAAGACATATTCTGGCTTCTATAAAAGTACTATCTGCTCGATCCACCTAATTTTATTTATTGCTATGACTTTAAATCTCAATGATAGATGGTTAATTGACTATATTTTTACCCTATATTTATTTCATTCTTGCTTGATATTTTATACTTTTGTTGCATATTTGGTATTTAATGTGTTTTAAGTGTGTTTACAGGTGATAATTGCCTTTATGGACTTAAAGGGGAATAATTCAAGTGAAAACACAGTGTAAAACAAAAAATCAACAATTTGGAAGGAGTGCATGACTGTCCACTTTCGTGATACTCAATAGATTATGATTATGTATAATCAAATGCACGACCATGCATAAGATTATGCACAACCAAAAAATATAGCTTTTTATATAAATTAGACATTTTAGATGCAAATCAGAGGAGGAGACATTGGGAGGTAATTTACATAAGTGTGATTCATTCTCTAGGTCCGATTTTGGCCCAAATAAGTGGAAGACAAGAAGATTTCATCAAAAAATCCATCAAAATACAAGATCAAGCCTTTGTATCATTAAAAAATTCATTAGAAGACAATCAGGGAGATCTATTACAATTCCATTGTTTTTTATTAGTTTTTTTAATTGTATGTTTGATTTTGTGTTTGATAATGTGTAACTAAAAGTTCATTAAGCATTTAGGAGATGAACCTTATGTTAATACTTTGATATGATTTGATTCTTTTATTAATGCAATTGAATGTTTGATATATTGTGATATAATTATGTATTTTATTTATGCTTTAATAATCCGAGAATATTAGATCATAATTTGATTTCATACGTGGATATTGAGAAATCCTAGTGTGAATAGATGTACTGTAATTAGAAGAAGTTGATTGCAACCCTAGAGATAAGATTACATAAATCTTCCAAATTAGGGTCAAACCTAATAAAGAGACTTATAAATCAATAACGC
>JANJEY010000007.1:31661889-31672423 GCA_024703695.1 Erythroxylum cataractarum
ATTCTAATTTCACAACCATCTATATACCAATTCATAATTCAAAGCCATACATAAACTCATATTCCATTTTGATATTTTCACTAAAAATTCGGGGTCCAATAGACTGTTAAGGAGTTTTTACTAATATTAGCCCCTTTGACAAAAATGTTTGAGGAAAAACATGTAAATTGTATGGACTGGTGAATGTAAAAAGAATTTTGAGGAATTATAACATCTATGTTAATTATATCTTTTGGATTTGGAGATTATGTAGTATATAATGATGTTTCACACTAGAGATTAGGATGCAATGTATTGCAACATAATAAAGTGATTTTGCATACATAGAGACAATTAAAGTCTCGTGATTTGATTATTTGATACATGATTTAGAACTTGCTACAATAGTAATTGCTTTGAACGCTTAGAGACATTATATGTATTGTTTTGGATATATATAAATATACAAATCATTTAAGTTTGATGTAATTATTGAGTTTAAAATGGTTGAATAAAAGACTGAGACAATGGATAAAGTTACTTGAAGATTATGATTGTACAAATGAGTACTATCCTGATAAAGCTAATGTGTATCTGATGCATTGACGAGAAAATTCAATAATGGATAACACAAATTTAGATATTGAGGTTACCAAACTTAATGCAAAAAAAAAGCATAGTATGTCGAGTTAAATTTTGGGCAAATCAAAGGATTATTAGCTATTGAATTTAAGATAAGTTTCATATGAAAAGATTAGCAAAGCCCAAACTAAGGATTCATAATTTGTGAATATTACTAAGAAAATTGAAAATGAATTCAAATTTTGAGTCTGAATAGGAAATTTGATATTTTATGATTGTATTAAAAATTATGTGTACCTAATAAAGATGATTGAGCAAAGAGATTATTAGAGAGCACAAATAACAACTAAGTTATACATTCTAATAGGAATATGCTGAAATAAGTGACTAAATGTTTGATTTGCCAACATTCCAAACTGTTGGAGATATGCTTAAAGTTTCTAAAAACATGAGACTAATGTACAGTTCTGATTTGAATTTGATTTAGTAGGATATAATATGAGACGTTATAGATAGAAAGGGTTGTTGGCCTTTATATTGAAATGAAGAGGGTTTAAAAATGGTTCAAGGCTAGAATTGATTGAAGATGTTGTTGATAAGTGAAATTGATTTGTAGTAGAAATTAAGTGATTCAAGAAAGATGAATGAGTTAGGTGGATCAACATCGAAGATATGGAATATAGTGAGATAGACATAAGAGTTAAGTATGTTAACACTAAAGAGATGTGAAATATTAAGCGAAAGATGAAATATTTCTGAGAGAATTGCCATAGTAAGGTGTGCTTAGGTTAGGAAAAAGGGAGGAGATAAGCCCCACATAAATTAATCCATATAAAGTTATTGTGAGAATAGGACCATTGACTTATGAGTTAGTATTACTAATAAAAGATTTTTCATATTCGCACAGTGTTACATAGATATGTTTAGGAAATATCGTTATAATCCAATATAAGTGTTATTGATACCGGAAGTGAAATTGTGAGTAATCTAAAATATATTAAGGAAATAGTTAAGATAGTGTGATATCTGAGTAAGTGACTAAAACATTGGGTGATTCCATCGGCTACTGTCCCTTGAGAGGAACCGTTCAAGTGATGAAGTTAAATGGGAAATGGAGGAGCATATAAGGAAACAACACCCATACCTTTTTGTTCGACCAGATAAGAATTTCGACGATCAATTTTATTAAGGAAGGAGAATTGTAACATCCCGTTTCCATACTAAGGGTCAAAACCCTAGATTTCTATAAATGAGAAATAACAATGAGAGAATAGGATATGCACTTCATCCTCATGCATAATATAGTATACATACACGTGAATTTGATTATTACACATATTGCAATGATTTGTTCATGCACTCATTTGACATTTTCTAGGTATAAATGATAGTTTTAATGTAATTATGATATGGATAGTAAATATTTTGCCTTAAAATTTAATCTGGTGAAATAAATTATTGATTTAGAATTTTTAGTAAAATTAGAGAATTTTCTAAAATTATGGGTATTTTTGGACTACGAAAAATGCAAAGTGGCAAGACAATTGATAAATAGCTATTGAAATAAATGTCAAATGGAAGTAGAAATAATTGATAAGTGACATTCAGATTTAAGGATAAGTGTCATTGAAAATTGGGAGACTATTGGATTAGAAATTGTAAACAAATAGACTAGCTTTTTAAAAGAGCCAATTGGAGATTACAACAAAATGACAAGTGTCACAACACTTGCCACTCACCACTCACGATATTTTACCTTAATTAAAGACCATCTTATGATCTGTCACTTGTCATTTTCGATACATGCTTCTTGTCTTCATCTTCTTCATTCTCTTCATCTTCCTCTCCTTCTCACGACACACTCTTCTCCAAGCATCAAAGTTGAACCTTGCTCTCTTCCATTACTATCCACTTAAATATCTTGCTATCTTCTTCTTGTTGCTAAAAGACCTAACCTATTCCACCTTAAAAGCCGATGATCGTGTATGTTGGAGGAGCTAGGGTTTCTTGGAGAAGAAGATTTGGGTAAATCAAGTAACTAACATATTAATCTTCATGGCTTTGTTAAATAAAGAATATTTGATGATAGTTTAAGAGGTGGGTTGATCATGAAAAATATGTTAAAAATATATGTGTAACGTGGGTGAACAATGACCATATCCATAACTTGCTTTTGTGTTTTGATGGGTAATAGATTATGGAATGATATAATGTTGGATTAATAGAGTAAATGGTGTTATATATATGTTGGAACGTAGGTAAAGAAATGAACACATTGATGTCTTATTTTTTTTTTTATGATGATCAATATTTCTTAACCTATTATAGAGATGAGTTTGAAGTAGAAAGATCATAAAAAATGGTGTAGGAAAAAGTGCAAAAAAATTTGATAGATAATGGGTTTTATGTTTTGTTTTCTTAGTTCATTAATGTGGATTTCTTTGGGTGTTTTGGAGCTAAACTAAACAGGGCCTAGAGCTAAAGAAATGAAGGAATGTGGTGTCTTGAAAAGGGAAGAATTAAGGTGATAGTTAGAAGTGAAATGAAAGTGGCACTGAAGTTAAACATATGTAGAAAATTGATGATGAAAGTATATATGTATAAGTTATGTTTTTAGTGTTCATGATCAATCGTGGACCATAATTTGTTTATAGATGATATTGAGCTGAAATGAAGTTAAGAATGATGGGAAAATGATGAGTAATTAAATTATAAATAATATATCGGCATAAAGTGTCAAATCTAGTAAGTAAAGAGTTAGAAATCTGGAAAATTAAGGATGTAATTGGATAGATTTTGAGGCAAGAGGCATAACTTTTGTTGTGGATGTTAGATTGAGGTCATTTAAGTATGCTTTTGAAGAGGACTTCGAGTCTATAAGACCCCGAGGAGAGATTTTGTTATCTAAAGCGTCAAATTTTCACATTTCTGTAGGTGACCCATGAAGGTCCACCCAGTGGATATGATGTCCCTTCAAACAGACATGAGCGGAGCTGGAAAGTTGTAAAACCTAAAAAGGTCCACCCAATGGATATTTACTGGCCATTTTGACTGAAATTTTCTTCAAAAGACAATGTATGACATGGACATAAGATCCCCTAATGGACATAGATCCAATGAAATTGTGAGAATGACAATGTGCAATGAATGAAAGTGATCTTATGAATGCTAATGAGATTCAAAGGAGATGAATGATTTATATTAACTAAAGATAAATGAGGAATTGGATATTTGGTGATCTTATAATTCTAGAATAATCTTGGTGAATGATTGAGTGATGAACCTAGAATGATGCTTGGATTAAGTGACAATATGTGTGATATTTACGAAGTGATAATGAGGTTATAACTTAGTGAATGAATTGTTGAAATCAAAGTACCCAAGGCATAAGTATAATGGGAATGGAGATGTTCACATTAATGTAGTTATGATTCAAAAGAGTTGAGGGATATGTATTTAAATAAATGTGAATGAGAAATGGGTATTATGAGAGCATATAATGTTAGAAAAGAAATGAGGAGAAATTGATTTATGATATTAGAATAACCAAGTGTTCTTGATATGTAAGCCTAAGAATAAGCTAGACAAATATAAAGGATAAGGATTGAATGGTGAACTTAGAATGATCATGTACAAATGAAATGTAAACCTAAGTTCAATTAGACATATAAGAATTATGAAATGAAAATGAAAATAAGATGTGAATTTAGGTAATATTCCTAGGATTGTCATTGAGCATGCATTATACACAACACATATACATATGTATGTGATTGAGTATCCAAAAGAATGTGCAATTAATAATGTATGTGCAATATGTCTAGTGCATGATGTTGATACACAGGATAGAAAGTTCGTATCTAGATGTTTCCAGATCAAGGAAGCAAATGCTAATCTGGAGCGTACTGTGAGTAGACCTAGATGGTCTCATTTTCATTGTTGTTCTGTTTTAAATTTTTACATTGAATTACTACTAATATGATTGAAGTGAATATGTTGATTCCGGACAATAAATTCCTGAGGCACTTGATGCATGTGAAAATAATTGGAAGTTCTCCTTGAATGTGAATTTGATTGAATAAGTGATTCTCAACATAATTGTTAAATGTCGGACTTAGGTTCAATGACATGAGAAAGTGAATGTGTAAAATGAAATAAAGTGACTGATTAATCTTATGTGATTGATACATTTCATTATAGGAATACAGGATAACATAAAGGCTATTGCGACCAGAGTAGCCACCAAAAAATAGTTTAAAGCTTAGAAAGTGAAAAAGAGATTAAAGCTCATAATGTGATTAAGAGCCAAAGGCTCACTATGTATAATGAGCCTGGTATCCCCAATAGATACGGGACAGTTATCAATGAGCTCGGTATCGACAATAGATATAGGATAGTTATAGGCACCCAGTCACAACAATAAAAATTAAAAGTGAGTCTCATAGACATTGTATATAAAATTGATATATATGATTTGAATGATTAAAATGAACTGTATGACTACTCTGAATGTGAAAACTGAAATAAATGATCAAAGTGATATGTGATGCTAAATTATTACTAATGGATTAATGTGAATTACGTGATTACATGAACTGTATGTGTTATGTGATATGAGGGAGCCATCAAGGATGGTTAACTCTCTGAGTTTGCAAAACTTACCAAATTTGCAACATTATTTTTCAAGCTCAGAGGAACCGTTAGGCAAACGGGATTGTAGACACTACATTTAAGTAAGAGATATAGGTTCGGATCAGTTTACGTCTATATAAATTTTTCATTATTTTATATCAAAATATGTATTCACAAGTATTGTACAATGTGTATGTTAATGATCTTGTAATGTAATGGCATTATGACTACAAGTGTTTTGTATCCGTAATGGGCCCAAGTGGCTATTAAATTGTTGATGATATGTATAATGGTTATAACTCATGTGTTTGAAAATTTTTATAAATAAAATCGGCCGAAATTGATTATTGATTATCCACATATGCATGTGATATTTCAGAAAATTTTGTAATGAGTTTGATTGACTTACTGTTCTAGCATATCATCCTTGTAGAGTATGTTCTCAAATACCGTTGGTATGTTTGAGAATATGCACTATGAGACTAGGGTGCTACAATATGGGAAACTAAGGAAAACATGAGGAAACAATACCCCCATCAATTTGATCAATCAAGTAAGAATTCGATGATGAAATTTTTTAAGGGTAGAGAATTGTAATAGGTCGTTTTTCATACTAAGGGTTAGAGCCTTAGAATATTGCACATAAGTCATATCAATGAGAATTTATGAAATGTATTTCATTCACATGCATATCATTAGCATACATACATGAATCATGATATATTAAATAGTATATGCACTCAATTGACATATTCTGGGGTATGAAAGGGTTAAAATGATCATGTTGTGAATTATGTATTGTTTATGTCTTGAATTTTGATTTGGTGGACTATTATTAGTAAACTTGGAATTTATTGTAACAATTGAAAAACTGATGAATTAAAATCTACATTTAGACTAGGAAAAAATGTCAAGTGGCAAAACAAGTTGACACATGAAAAATTAGGATGACTAAGCATATAAATTGAGTGACATTTGGCATAGATAAATGAATGGCATTTGGCATAAGTAATTAATTGACAAATGGAAGCAATGAATGAGTGACAAATAGACTAGTAACTCGGTGACATTTGGCGGCTTATGGAGGGGATAAGTTGTTGGGACCCGATCCGGGAACCGGATCCCAGCCGGAAGATGAAACGAAAAAAAAATGAACGAGAACGAAAACGAAAGAACAGAACATAAGCCGCAATCAAAGCGGATACAAATGGCGAAGCAGAAATAAAAAACAATGCACAGCAATATGGAAACAAAATACAAACCGGAGACAAAAGCGAAAGCAAACATAGCGAAACGCATCGAATAATCGAATAACGAAAGTATCGAATGCGAAACAAAGTACGAATACCAAAATACGGAAGAAAAATACAAATCGAATTAATCAAACCATATGGCGGAGACAAATCAAAGCAGAACATATCCGACATCCGAGAACAATTATCGAAGAAAGATGATCGCGTTGGGAACCTAGACTATCCAAATCCGATATAATTTTTTTTCTTTTTCTTATATCCGTTTTTACTCAAACTCATGCAAGTCATATAATTTCCCTTAATTCTTATTTATTTTTCTTTTTCAACTTATTATCTAACGAAATTTCGGCAGCATAACAGCTGCCTTTAACCTAACCCAAACCTGCAAAGTATCAAAATATACTTCTAAAATATATCCCAATCAATCATACAATCATCAAATCCACCGGACCCTCCGTTCGGAATCTCAGCAGAAACAAACGCAATCTTAGTTCTAAACACTTCATTCATTCTCATATATAACCATAACCCATCATCATACACAACTTTGAACCTCAACTCAACATATAAATCCATAATTTACTTACATCATCCGATTTCATAATTATACGTAAATTCAATCATACACAATTTTATCCTCTCATACATCAAAAGAAAACTTACAACACATTATGGCAACTCAAGCCATATACTCATACTAATAATCCGAAATACATAAAACACAAAATAAACGAAATCGAACATAAGTCTTGACTTTCTTCCATTCGATTTCCTGCTCGAAAACCTGGAGATGGAGATGAAAGGGGATGAGCTCGGAAGCTCGTGGGTAACATATTTATAAATTGAACAATAAGTGGAAAATCATTTTCAAGACTTTTTTTTTCATTTTTAAACATTTCACAGTAGAAACTCTTCAAAGCTTATTTCTCGAATCTTTCACTTTTCAAACCATTCAATTCTTTCATATTTCATGATCAAATACAAAACATGAATGCACCACACTTAGAAACGAAACAAAAGCACATAACACATCAAATGGTCTGGTTCGGTCCAAAACAGAACATACTGCACATTCCCGCATAGCGGTCCTGTGCAGCCATGAACAGAACGTACTACACTTTCCTGCATGGCAGTCCAGTGTAGCCGTAAACTTATGGGAGTCCGAAATCGGAGCTTCAATGCCATTAGCGGGCAGGCGGGAGAAGCCTTAAAAAAATAGACAAGTGCACTTGTCCCTCTTATGGGACCTGACCAAACCCGCATAATACATAATTCAAAATAAAAAATTCGGATTGCCAAAGGCATATTTCGAAACTTGATTTTCATATCGTGTCATACTAGACACACTGACATTCACAATGTCACACATTCAATCGAATGCACATAACATGATCGCAATCGTTCAAACACAATGTCACAAAAATTCACATATTACATCTCAATCATAAATCAAACAAATTCCATTCATAATTTCCACAATTGCAAATTCACATAACCATCATTCAAGCATTCAAAACCAAAGGATTTTTAAATCTCAAAATCAAATAATGCATCAATTTTTCATAATTAGCAAAATCCTTCAAAACAAAGAAAGTAACAATTGTATCGATTCTATCAAAATCATCTGAAACAATTTTAGCAATTTTTTTTCCAATCATTCAAAAACAATGAATTTAATCATTCAAGAATCATAATTTTCAAACATCAACATAAACAATAATTTATAAACATTTTGCTTCTTAATTTTTCAAAATCACATCATTAGCTTATAATTCAAAGTATAAACATATTACCCACCTCAATTCCATGCTAGAAACTTGTCCAAAGCGTCAATTTCTTCAAAGCCTCACTTAAATCCCTCAATCTTTCTCCATTTTCAGACATTTCATAGCTTTATAGGAAGCTTTCATCTTCTTCCACAATTTTCCTCTTGAATCAACAAAGCAAACACACTTGAAGCCCATGAAAATCGAAACCCTAAGCTATCTCCTCTTTCTTTCTTCCTTCCTCCCATCCAAAGCTTGCTCTCTTCTCCTCTCTTCTTATTTCTTTCTTTCTTTTCTCCCTAAGTCGCGGCCTTCTCGTCTAAAATGATAGCCACTCCTCTTCATTCATTTAACGAATGATAAAATAACAAAAGGCCCTTGCATATAAGCCTTCAAACTTAACCCTTTAAGTGATTTTCCAAAATTGCCCTTAAAATTCATTTTAATTCAAGCTTACTTTAGGACATTTTTCTAACAATCAAATTGAATGAATTTGCTAAAACTTCCTTCTAGAGAATTGTTCCTTTTTGTATCAATTTCATAACTCCTCCAAAATCATTTAATTTGGATCACTACAACAAAAGTTATACTCCAAACCTTTTGGACTATCAATATGCTAAAACATTTTCCCGCGATTTACTTCCATCCAAATATTTACATTCTTAAAGCGTAAATTGAAATCTAATTCTTCATAAAATTTGTATCCCTATTTCTGTAGTTTAATCCAAATTAAGAATCACCTCATTTGTTATGACCAAAAGAATCTAACATGTTCATCACATTAATCAATTCGTACCTATCTTGGCGCGATTGTCATAACTTTCCCCACACATGTCTGATTAGTTTAGTTCTTAGAACATTAGAAAGAAGACTTCGATATCTAAAACTGTTATGAAGACCACAAAGTTAGATTCTGCCTCCAAATGGTCAAACATTACAATTTACTAAAGCTGACTCGTGAGGGTCCGTTAAACGGACATCCATGTCCGTTTAGCAGACATGAATCGAGCTTAGAGTCCCAAATGACCCGAGAAAGTCCGTTAAACGGACATCCATGTCTGCTTACACGGGAAATGCAAAGGGTCCTTTTTGACCCAAAAATGTCCGTTAAACAAACATGGGAGTTTCCAAAACTCCTTCAAACCCTCTCCAATGCTTCCTCCTTCCATTCTAACATCATATACACTTATAATCTTCACAAATTCACTTCTTCTAATGCAATCACACTCCTAAAACATTCATTTACCACTTTGGGTGCATCAAACTCCCAAAATTTAACTCAAAGAAATCATCAAAAACTCAAACTCTCATCATTCACCATAATTGTCATGTTTAAACTTCTTGTACAGCATCTTCACTTATAATGCCCATATCTTTTCACTCCAATATCCTAAATTTGCATACTATATAGCGTCGGAAAGCTAAGAGAATCATCTATAACTTTTATTAAGACATCTTGTCAAAATCATCATAGATTAATACAGAATATCTTCTGAACTCATAACACACAATTCACCCTTATGAAAACTTGAAATTTATCCCAACTTCACTTCCTTAATTGCACCTCATTTATAACAATTTAATTACCAGTTGGAATTCATCCAACCCTCAATCTCAATTCGTATGACTTCTCATATTCATCAACATTCCTATATTCATATCATTCCTATCTTTCTTTTTCCATGGTGTCTCACTTTTATATATATATATATATATATACAACAACTGATATTCAAAGTTCATCACACAAGTGGATGACTTCTTCAAGTACATCTAATTCCAACTCAACCATACACAAGGTCGCATTACAAAACCATTCCTATGTGCCTTTTTCCATAACATCTCACTAGTGTGAATACATATGTATATATATACCTACCATTCATACTCAACATTCATCATCCTCATCCATACATAGTTCATAATTCATTCACAACAAATCAGAATTTACAAAACTTCAATGGCTTTCAAGGCCACAATACATTAAGATTCTAAAATCCCCAAATTACACAAGAAACTTGATTGACAATTGCTCAAAATATAATTACAACTTTGTTTACATAAATCTCTCCAAAGCAAAACAAAACATGCAAATTCGGATTTAATCCTTGATTCACTTTTACTTTATCCCTTATTCTTCACCTGAAGATGGGGAAAGAGAGGGGGTGAGCTCGAAAGCTTGTGGGTAACACATTTATATCTGGTAATAAGCAAAAACCAACAAAACATTTATGATCATAGCAACTTCTCACAATATTCATAAAACATACATTTCTTAACTTTGTTAAACCAAAATCACAATTCTCACAAGTTAAGCATTGT
>JANJEY010000007.1:31725697-31752708 GCA_024703695.1 Erythroxylum cataractarum
TGCATACAAAGTCAAAAATGACACTTATTTTGAATAATTAAAATGTATCTAAAACGACTCTTATTATGAATCGGAGGTAGTAATTTGTAATAAAATAGTTCTAGTTAATTTCATAATTAACAGCAATAATGTGATATTAATGGATAACATTACTTAAAAAGTAATAACATGTACTTACTATAATTGAATAAAAATAAAAATAAATAAAATGACTTGAAAATTGGAATAGAATAAAAAAGAATGAAGTCGTTGAGAACAAAAGGGCGTCAGACAATTCATGAATACTCTTTGACCCTCTCCTCAGTTTATTCCACCCTACATATACGCCAACGAAATTAATCGAAGAAGAAGAAGAGCGAATAGAGACACAGACAACAGAAGCTATATTTTCATTCTGTTCTTCTCTCTCTAAATACAAATCATAAGTTTCGATTGAGAAAAGGGAGACAAAAGGACGATACACGATCTGATGGAAGAGGCTAGGCTTCAAATCACTCTGTACCTTCTTCATTACTTACTTTTTGCATTGCAAGTTTCTGTCTTGGACCCTATTTTGAGTGATCTCCACCAATCCAATTTTGGATTTTGTGTTTACTGTCACATGCTAGGGTTTTTCTTTTGAAGTTTATTAGCAATTTTTATTTCTTTTTTTTTATTCTTCTTAATTTTAATTCGATTATTTGATATAGTATTAACCATTTATCACCTAAATATAATTTGTTAAATAATTTTATATCAATATCATTAATTATAGGTATAAATAAAAAATATTAATAATTTTAACTAATATTATGACATATTTTTTTATCCTAAAAATAATATGCTTGATTTGAATTCCATCAATTTGTTTTTTAAATGTCATTGTTCATATACTTTTGAATCCATAGGCCATTGCATCCACGAGGAAATGACATTTGTGTTAGGTCTACCATATCTCAACCTCCTCTAGTCCATAAATAATATTGTTTCGGCCAATTTCAGACTCTTTTTTATTTTTTAAATTTCAAATCGGTTTATAATTAAATTTTATAATCTAATATGATCCAAAGTTTAAATATATTAAGTATAAACTACATTATTTTTGAACAAATCAATATTACTTTTAAAATTTTAATTTAAAAATATAGAATTGACCTGACTTTAATTTCAAACGATCCAAGTTTGATTGAACTCTAATTCAAACCGTAAATTTCAGATTCATTCGAACCCGGGTTGAGTTGACCCGCCCAATTCCATCCCAATACGTTTTGTATTTCGTAACAAGACATTATTATATAGTTCTTACAAAATAATATGGGTTGTCATACAAACCCGACTGAACCTGCCCAATTCCATACCAGTACGTCATGTTTTTCGTAATAAGACATAATATAGCTCCATATTCCACAGACGCCGTACCCTGCAAATTTTAGAGAAAGACGCCCCTCCCTCCAATATCGTCTCGTAAACTCAAGCTTATGTAATGTTTTGAACGGTATTTTGTTTTATTTCATAAATTTCAGTTATTTATTTATAATCTTACGTTTATTTGTGTGAGATTTATGTTATACCAACATAAATAAATGACTGAAATTTATAAAATAGAATAAGACATTATAAAATTAGACAGAAGATCCTGAATTTATTTTCAATACTACAAAGCACCAAACTTTCATGTTGATATAAGGTTGCAATAATTGATGTGTCATTCTCATTGTTAAGACAGACACTACTTATAAAGGAAATGACGTATTCTTCTGTCCCAAAATATCTTGACCTCTTGTCTCTTTTGCATCTAAGCCATTTATTTATTTGTGAATGGATGACTTAGATGCAAAGAGGACAGGAAGGCCAGAATATTTTGGGACAGATGGTCTCAAGGCGTTGGAAGAACGTCATTAGCTCAACTTATCATATATCACTGAAACAAAAAACATGCTACAAAGTTTATTTCAAATCTCTTCCTAACGGAGAGGGAGTCTCCCAAGAAATAAAAAGAGAACCCAACGTGAACAAACTGATAATAAAGACTTGACTTAGCCAAAAGCTATGCTTCATTGATTATATGTGTACAGGTGGGGACCGGGAAGTTATGATGCAAAGAGTTACAAAATTGAAACAACCCCCACTTACAGTCTACCACCAATCAATGAGAAACAAAACCTGGCAAGTAGATCACGTAATATAAGTGCAACCCACATGCATGTCTGTGTAAGTAATTACTAAACCTCTTCCCAACCACAATTTCTAAATTTTAACAATTAACATATTGAGTTATAATTGAGCTAGTTGAATACGGAATTGACTGATATCACCAAGTTTAGCTTCGATAGGATATTTGTTGTGGTGATGGTCTACTGTGGATGTCAGATGGAGATGAGAATGCAGGAATAACATATAAATTCCTAACCTACATATCTGTCAGTCACGCTGGTATACTTTTCCTCTACCCATTATAGACTTTGCTTTTCTCAGCATTCACATGTACAAGTGAACCACAAGCAAAAATACCTATATTTATATGTAGCCATCAGATAATAGCCATCATACAATTTCAATACATATATACTGCTTTTCTCTTGCAACTTGCAAGATTTGTCTCCCTTCCGCATTCCTCCTCGGCGTTCCAAAGCTTTTTGGCACACCACTAAAAATAGTTCAAGCCGGCACACAATTTCAGCTTTTGTTCCTTTCTCAAGTCGGCACACTATTTCAGCTTTTGTCCCCTTTCTTTTCATTTGTGCTTTTCTGGGTTTTGTCTTCTTCTCAGTATGAAGACAAATGTGTCTGGACTTCAAGAATAAGAAGCTATAAATGCCTGAACAACTAAGGTTCTTTGCTTTATTTGTGCGGTTCATCGGGTGTCTTTTTCCAATCTCTTAACTTCCATGTGCAGTGTTCGCATATGTACAAAAATGAAATATTCAGGTCTCTGGCTATCTTCTTGCTCTATATCAATATAGTGCAGATAATAAAAAAAAAAGTTGCAGAGTTTATGGTCGTTATACTGCAATAATTATATTGTATATGAACTAATCTTGCACTTGCCCCTACATCATTGTCACATTATGCTTTCTTTTCTGTTTTGCCATTCTTCAGAGTGTAAAGCTCGTGTAGATGGTGGAAGAGAGAATGCAACACGCGGATGGATGATGGTGAAGCTTATGTTGTTTCTACACTTCAAGGTACGTAACAGGCCCATGAACTTTTTCGTAACTTCGCTGAATTCTACATTACTTGCTCTTAAGAGGCCGGTTCCACTGGTTTTGATGTCTTCCCAATACATTTCTTCGCTTTTAGTGATATGCATTCCCTTGAGGCTTGAGGAGAAGGAACTTAAAATAATATCATTTTAATTTTAATATTTTAAAAAGACGTTTTAATCTTTAAATAAGGAATTGAACTCAAAATAATAGTATGAAACCAAAACAATGATGATGAGTGACTCGAGTCAACTCTTAGAGATCAGGTTAGATCGGACTGAACCCAACTTCAGTCGAGCTTGACAGGATCAAGAGTAGGCTCGACTTGCCTGACCCGTACCAAGACTAGTTCAACTTCTTCAATGTTATCAAATTCTTATATACTTACTGATTACTCCTTATAACATGTAAAAATATAGTAATGCATTCCCTAAATATATTAGAACTTAATAATAAATTATAATCTATTACCATAGAAATTAAATTTTATAAAATGATTATTTTTAACGTTTTGACTAAAAATTATCTTAACAAATACTATTTTGATAAATAGATATTAATATTTAATTAAAAAAAAAAGATTTGGGCCGTGCCAGTGTGGGATGTCAGGGTACAGCAAAGTGTTCCTTCATCGTTCGGGTGATCTGCGTAGTTCCCGAATAGAAACATCATTCATCAAATGAAGCGATGTGCACATGTTTTTATTTGTTCACGTTATAATGTACGTATATATTGTATTATTATGGTACTTAGCTGTATATATAGTAAGAAGCTTATACGTGGTTTGATTAAAAATATTTAAGTCATTTTATTTCATATGCATCAAAAGAAAAAGGAAGACATGTTGGAGTTTTTGTTGTCATCTACAATAAGAAAGGCGCTCCATAAGAGGTGAAAGAATATGAAAAAAAAAAGGAACTCCATTATCATTATAAGTGAAAAATGATATGTATATAGGTAAATATGTATATAGGTTTAACAATCGTTGAAATCCCTTGTCTTGCATTCTAGCTTGAATGGTCTCGATCACGTCTGACACCTAACTCGCGTTGTCTTCGTGTGCCCTTTTATTAATTAGGAGGGAAGCTTACCAATTTATAACAATCAGAAATTTTCTATATTGAGTAAACACAACATGATAACCACCTGTTAATTATCCAATAGATATAAGCAACGTGGTGATGAGGGCTTTATCACTTTCTTTGACAACTTATCTCGGTCATCTTTTAAAAGTGCATTTATATCTCTTTTCCAAGGATTAAAGTTGCTCTGCAACTAAGAAAAAAATGGAGAAAACTTTATGCTCATTTATATGGAAAAAGATATTTATATATGTACAGTAAGTAACTTGCTAACCTTAGAATACTTACTTTTCAAGATATAGCAAAAAGTAGGGATACATGTTTTAAATTATTGATGCGGGATGAGGTAATGAGGATTAGAATATCAATTATAGGCGTTTAAAAGTTATTGTGATCTATTTCTACCATAAAATAGATTTTTAAAAAAACTTTTATGTTATTTACATCGTATGTGTCTCACTATTGAACTCAAAAAGTTCTGAAGTGATATTCTAAAATTTCAAGAATTGATTTAGTAAATATTAAATTGAGAGAATTAAGTATTCTAAACACTGAAATTCAAGAAGTTAAACTAATTTTCTTAGATAATATGTATCATCTATGCCTTATGTGACCATTTTTCGAGATTTATTATAATTTATCTCACATTATTTATATTGCTTTTAAATTTAGTACTTATTTTCCTTTTGATTAGTTCGCCACTTTCACCTCCTTTAACTTAAAGAAGAAAATTAGAAAGAACTAAAAATTTTATCTATCAAACAAACTAGTTTTGTTCCGTTGATTTTAGTTTACTCTTTGTAAGAATTTCTAGTAAATCATACTTGATTGTGGCTCATGTTCGTGCGTTCATTATTTTTTAAGACCCTAGTTATTTGCATTTTTGCTTAAAAATCATTGGGATCTAACACTAGGAATGACTATCCACATGACTTTTATTACATTTTGTTAGGAAATAGATAGGGAAAAGAGATAACAATAGGAAGTTTGATGGTACAGATCAAAGATGTCTATTAATTTGAGAGCCAAGCCTTTAAATAGGCAGTACATAAGCAATGACTAAAAAAAGATTTATCTAAAATATCTCAACTAACCAACGTAGTAGCCAGAAACTAGGAATCACTAAGCAAAAATATGTCAATAATTTATTTTATACTAACAGACTAAAAGACTCAAGAGTTTGAATGACATTAAAATTCTAACACTCCCCCTTCATTCGAACCTAGAGACTCCCATTTGAGTGCATAAATCATTATGCTTCAACTATGATAAACTTTTTGTCAACAAATCAACAAGTTGTTCATCGGTAGTGCAACTTTACATCTTTTGGAATTAATTCCCTTATGAAGTGGTGTTTGATTTCAATATGCTTGGTCTGACTATGGTATACTGGATTCTTTACAAGCATCGCAACAGATTTATTGTCATACAGAATTTTAGTTGCATCTTTATGTTCTTCTCCAAGATCACTCAACAATCTCTACAACCATACTGTTTGACATGCTGAAGCTATTGCTGCAACATATTCATCTTCAGTTTATGACAGTGTTAATATTGCTTGTTTCTTAGAGTTCTATGCGATAGCTGCAGAATTGAGAATGAAGCAATTTCCTGACCTGTTTTGTCTGTCTTCTAACAATCCATCTCATTCACTATTGTTGTATCCTTTGAGCATAAAGTCTTGTATCTCATGAACAAAATTCTAACCTTTGTGGCTACTAAGTATCACACTACTCTCTTGGTAACTCCAAAATGGTGATGGCTTAGTTGATGCACGAACCTAGAAAGTACTTCGACTGAAAAACTCATATCAAGACAAGAATGTGTTAGATATATGAGCCTTCCAATCAAACTTCTATATAAGCTTCCATATGTCATTCATATATCATCTTTTTGCTGCAATTTTTCAATTATGTTCATGAGGGTTATGGTAATTTTACACCCCACCATGTTGAGCTTCTCCAAAGTGTCTTCAAACATATTTCCTTTGCGTTATAAAGATTCCAACTTCTGATTGAACAATTTCCAAACCCAGAAAGTAGTGTAACTCTCTAAGATCAATCATCTCAAACATATTTTTCATAGACTCACAAAACTAAAAAATAAGAACTATCAAGGAACCGATGTAAATCATATCATCAATAAACTTATTAAGGTAAGTTCAGTTGTACCTTGCATTTTTAAGTACAAGGTTGGTTCGTGTTTGCTTCTTTTGAACCTATTATTTTTGAAAAACTCATTTATCTTGCTATACCAAGCTCAAGAAGCTTGTTTTAGCCCATAGAGGGCTTTCTTCAACTAAATTACCTTATATTCCTCGTCTAAGCTGTCAAAACTAGGAGGTTGGTGAACATATACTTCTTATAAATTACCATTTAGAAATGTTGACTTAATGTCAAACTAGAACACTTTCCATCACTTTTGAGTTCCAAATGCCAAGATCATTTAGATCGTTTCAAATTCAGTGATTAGAAAAAATGTCTCCTTGTAGTGTATGTTTGTGTTGTTGAGCATAGCCTCGAACCACTAGCCTCGCCTTATGTTTCTATATACTACCATTTGCTAGAAACTTAGTCTTAAATATCCACTTTAAAACAATTGTTTTTTTACCTTCTGACAAGTTGGTTAATTCCCATGTCTATTTTTTTTCAATAACTTGTAGTTCTTGTTCCATTACAATATGTCATTCCTTCTTTTCCATCGCTTCTTCCACTTCCACTGTGATTGGATCCCTAACAAATAAAACTAATGGCAACACCACCTCTTCTTCAATTTTGAAACGTCATCGAGGAATTCTAGCATGCTCACTTATGTGTGGTTGATCTGACTTCATCGGAAGAAGACTCTTCAAATGAAGAAGTCAAACTTGACGATGGACTTGTTCTTGCTAATGTCAAGTTTTGCAAGCTATCAAGTGTAGAGGTTGCTGCATCTTATGTCTTTACATCTTCTTCTTCCAACTCAACTAAAGAACTTGTTTGATTTGTAATTTCCTCCAATTTCTAGCTACTCAATTCATTAATCACAATATTCCTGTTAACAATAATTTCCTTACTTTCTAAATCATAAAGCCTATAAGCTTTTGATTGAGCACAGTAACCAACAAATATGTGTTTCTTTGATTTCTCTTCAACTTGTGCTTGTGACTTATGAGTAAGGCATAAAAAATAAAAACAAATATATGTAGGTGGCTTACCAAAGGTTTGTTACCATACCAAGTTTCATACAGAGTCTAATCCCAGATTGCCTATGTGAGAGAAATATTTAAAAGATACACTACAGTAGCTACTCCTTTTTCCCAAAAAGAATTAGACAACCCCTTTGCATTCATCATGTATCGAACCATCTCCACAATGGATTGGTTTTTTTTATCTACTACACTATTTTGTTCAGGCGTATATGGCGAGATATGCTCTCTCTTGATGTTTAATTCATCACAACAATTGATGAACTCTTTTGAGAGGAACTCACCTCCATGATCTATTTTCAGAGTCTTTTTGTTCTCTCCACTTTGTTTCTCCACCATTTCTTTGAATTTTTTAAAGCATTCGAAAGCCTCTGACTTGAATTCCAAGAAATAGACCTAGCTTATGCTGCTGTAATCGTCAGTAAACAACAAGAAACACTCATTGATCCACAAATATCAACATGAATCAGGTCCAAGATTTGCGTATCTTGTATGGATTTCCTTGTTAAGAATGTCTTCTTGGTTTGCTTTCCAAGAACACATCCCTAACATAGTTTCTCCAATTATGTAATATTGGGCAAATTTCTAACCATTTCTTTAGTTTTCAACAATTGAAGGCCTTTGATGTTGAGATGACCACGCCTGAGGTGTCAGAGCTCACTATCTTCAATAGTTTTGTTCACCAAAAATGCTTATGTGTATTTTGTGAAGTTGAGAAAGAACATCCTATTTGGCAACATGAGAGCAAATGCAAGAATTTCACTTGTAGCTTTCTTCTTCACTGCATATTTGTTATCACAAGAAAACATCGAATGTCCAGATTCAACTAATTGGCCCACACTTAATAAGTTATAAGCCAAACATGGAGCAAAATGTGCATCCTTGATAAGTATTGTGAGGTTATCTACAGCAACAGTCGCCATTCCTTTTCCTTCAATTTGTAGTTCCTTATTTTCTCCAAGTTAAACTAGTGATTTATGTGATTCATTGAGATCTTTGAATTTTGATTTGTCCCCTGTCATGTGAGATGAACAATCGTTATCAATGTACTAGATCTGTTTGCTTGATTTATTATTATTAGAGCAAGTCGTGAACAAATAGTCATTTTGGCCTCCTCAAGTTTTGACTAACATAATTTGTCGGTATGTCCATATTTGTTACAGTAAGAACAATGGAGAGAGCTGGTGTGCCCTTGACCTTTGCCACAAAAGTTTCCTCTTCCTCTTCCTCTTCCTCTCATATACTGGTTAGAGAATCTCTTATGCACTAGTTAGAAGATTTAGGCTCTCCCTTTGTTTGAAATGCCTTCTCTTCTTCTTTACCAAAGGACTTGTTAATTCTCAATGCATGGGCTTGTAAAAACCCTATTAGTTTATTAAACGAAAAAATTGACAAATCTTTAGACCTCAATAGTAGCAACCATATGATCAAACTTTGGGTAAGACTTCTTAACACTTTAGCAACAACAGTTTCATCGCTAATTTTGTCTGCATAGGAACACCTTTGACTTACAACAGTAGAGACTCTTGCCAAATATTCTTAAACTAATTCTTTATTCTTCATGAAAAAGTTTCTAATTCATGCCCAAGTGATTGAAGTTTCATAACAATTACCGTATTAGATCCTTGATACTCAGTTTTAAGGATTGACCACGCCTATTTTATGGTTGTAACTGCAACAATTCTTGAGAAAATGAACATATATGCTACTTGCTGATTGAAAATTAGAGTTTTTGCATCACCTTTCAAGTTCTCCTAGTGTTTTTCATCATCACTAGTTTTGGCATAACCAGATTCGACGTAATCCCAAAGATCATGAGATTTAAAAAGAGTTTTCATCTTGATACTCTGAAATTTGTACAAATCTCCTTTAAAGATCAATAACTGCAGTTGAGATACACTTAGAGAATTAGAATTTGCTGCCAATTTTTCAAAGGATAACAAACTCCCAATTCTTGAAGGAAATTGACTTTGATACCACTTTTGTTAGGAAATAGACAAGTACAAGAGATAACGATAGGAAGCTTGATGCTACGGATCAAAGATGCTTATTAACATAAGAGCGAAGCCTTTAAATAGGCAATGCATAAGCAATAACTAGAAACATATTTAACTAAAATACGTCAATTTACCAATGTAGTAACAGGAAACTAGAAACCACTAAGTTAAAATATATTAACAATTTATTTGTTACTAACATATTAAAAGACTCAAGAGTTCGAATGGCACTGAACTTCTAACACATTTCCTGGTGAATTTTAAAGTTGTTATGGACGATGAATCACAATAATCAAATAACAGTGCAGAAAATAAAACGAACACACAGATTTACGTGGCTCACCAAAATATGAGTACGTCCACGAACGTGGGCCTGGTGTAAAGTCTAGCATATTTTATCAGGCTCCATATCTCAATAATTCTCCCACTTAGAGACTGATCCAGTCAACCTGACCATCTTCATTCTCCATGCCAATGTACCCAACAAACTCACTTAGTCGCAACATCTCCCATGCTATGGTAGAAGACCAGCTGAGGCCTTGCATAGCCCCAGTTTCGCAACATCCATACCTTTAGTCAACTTCTCTGCCGGATTCTTAGCACCATCAATCTTCTTCAAACACCTCTCACCTTCTTCCACTAAACTGCGAGTGAAGTGGTACCTGTGTCGGATGTGCTTAATTCTAAAATGATAAACTGGATTCTTCACCAGCTATATGACACTCTGATTATCAGTGAAGAGAACCTTGTCATGCTGCTTCTTGCCTAACTCTTCCAAGTAATCAATCAACCATATCATCTCCTTACCAACTTCAGCTATTGCAACATATTCATCCTCTGTAGATGACATAGAAACACACTTCTGGAGTTTAGACATCCAACTCACTACTGTCCCATCTATAATGTAGACATACCCGGATGTACTCTTGCTTGAATCCACATCACCACTAAGATCAGCATCAACAAAACCCTCCAGTACTACCTTGTCATTCCCATAACAAAGTGAGGTGCTAACTATTCCTTTTAAGTATCTCAGAAGCCACTTCTTAGCTTCCCAATGATCTTTCCCTGGATCTGACATGTATCTGCTCACAGCTCCCACTACATGTGCTTTATTAGGCCTAATGCAGACCATAACATACATCAGACTCTCAACTGTAGAAGCATGAGATAATTTTTTCATATGCTCACATTCCTCAGCTGTCTTGAGTGACTGCTCCTTTGAAAATTTGAGATGGTTAGCCAAAGGCGTGCTCCTGGGCTTAGCTCATTAACTTTGAATTTAGACAACACCTTCTTAATGTATTGCTCCTGGGACAAATTTATAATTCTAGCAGACCGATCTCGGGAAATCCTCATCCCTAAAATCTGCTTTGCTGCACCCAAATATTTTATCTCAAACTCTGATGACAGTCTCCCTTTAAGATTATTTATCTCCTCCATACTTGAACCTGCAATCAACATACCTTCCACATACAAAAGTAAAATAACAAAGGAGTCAGTAAACTTCTTGATGTAACAATATTGATCATTTTCATTCCTGTGATAACCGTTTCTGAACATGAAGGAGTCAAACTTCTTGTACCACTTTCTTGGAGCCTGCTTCAATCCATACAAACTCATTTTGAGCTTACACACCATGTGTTCCTTAGCAGGAACCTCATATCCCTCAGGTTGCTGCATGTAGATTTCTTCCTCCAGATCTTCATGTAAAAATGTTGTTTTTACATCCATCTGCTCAAGGTGCAAGTTCACTTTCCTTTGTGAATATCCCTTAACCACCAATCAAGCCTTGAACCTAACTGTATCATCAGTTTCATTCTTTATCCTATAGACCCACTTGTTTAACAAGGCTTTCTTCCCTGCAAGCAACTCAGTTAACTCCTAAGTATCATTATTCTCAAGTGACCATATCTCATCATCCATGGCTTGCTCCCACTTGATTGAATCCTTCACTTGCAAAGCCTCATCAAAAGATTCTGGTTCTCCTCCATCAGTCAATAACAAATAATGCAAGGATGATGAATACTTTTCGGGTGGCCTGATAACCCTGGTAGATCTCCTCAACACTAGCTCAGGTGTGACTGGCTGCTGTTCTGATTTTGCAATAATATTTTCTGGATTTTCAGACAACTGAACCTCAGCTCCCACTTTTTCTGCATCTTCAGGTTTCACCCCAAACTTGTTCTTATATAGGACATTCTCATCAAATGTCATATCACAATGTCTCAAGATCTTTCTATTTTTGTCATATCACATGTCTCAAAGCCTTTGCATCAAGCTTATCTCTCTTCTCTAGATCAACATGAACATAGGCAGCACACCCAAAAGTCCACAGGTGAGTAAGCTTGACATCCTTATCCGATCAAACCTCTTCTGGCATCATGAAACCCAAAAGAACTGAAGGGCCTCTATTTATCAAGTATGTTGTTGTGTTCACTGCATCTGCCCAAAACGATTTTGACAACCCAGCATGTAACCTCATGTTTCTTGCTCGCTCATTCATCGTTATGTTCATCCTTTCAATAATCCCATTCTGTCTTGTCTTGCCAGGAACTGTCCTGGTAAACCTGATTTCTTCATCAACATAGAACTTTTTGAATTCCGTAGAATCATACTTTCCACCATTATCAGACCTTAAGCATTTAATCTTCAACTCAGTTTGATTTTTTACTTTAGCCTTCCACCTTTTAAAGGTAATAAACACATCTGACTTATGTTTTATAAAGTAAACCCATACCTTCCTGCTGAAGTCATCTATGAAGGTGACATAGTATCTCGAACTACCAAGAGAGGAGACTGGAGATGGCCCCCGCACATCTGTGTGTTCTAGTTCTAACAGTTTTGCCTTTGGTTCTCTCCTAGCCTTTGTGAAACTAACCCGTTTATGCTTTCCCATAACACAAATATCATAAAAACCCAAATCAACATATTTCAAACCTTGTAGATACCCCTTTGAAGCTAGCATCTTCATCCCCTTCTGACTCATGTGTCCTAGTCTATTGTGCCACAGACTCGAGTTCAATGCATTATTGACTACAGCAACCATGTTCGAATACCTTGCTGTATTGTATAAAGTTCTAGATTTTGTGCCTCGTGCTATCACCATAGCTCCCTTCACAATTTTCCAAGAGCTGTCCCCGAAAACTGCCCTGTAACCCGTGTTATCCAATTGACCAATAGAAATCAGGTTCTTCTTCAAGTCAGGACTATACCTGACATCCTGCAGCTTCCATCTACCTCCACCTGAGGTCTGTATACATACATCCCCTTTTTCAATAATCTCCAAGGCTTTGTTATCAGCAAGATACACCTTTCTAAAATTTTCAGACTTGAAATTATGGAATATCTCTCTGCTTGGAAAAGAGTGAAATGATGCATCGGAATCAAATATAAAGGAGTCAACCGGCCTGTCCACACTAAGAATTAAGGCGTCACCAATGTCTTCCACAGAACATACAGAATCATCATCTTCATGGGACTTATTATTTTTCTGGCCTTTCTTCTTCTTAGGTTTAGTGCAGTCCTTCTTGAAGTGTCCTTTTTCACCACAATCCCAACAAGTAACCTCCTTCTTGCCTTGAGATTTTCCCTGCCCTTTTGATTTCGATCGACCATGTTTATTATGGCCTCCCTTCGACTTACTCTTGCCCCTTCTCTCAACACTGAGTGCATTACTAGACGAATCTCCGATTCGCTCAAGACAACATCTCGGACTTCATCAAACTTTAGCTTCTCAAACCCACTCGAACTACTAATTGTAACAACAACAGTATCCCACAACTCGGGTAAAGAGGACATCAAAATCAAGGCTCTAATCTCATCATCAAAATTAATATTAACAGAGCTTAATTGACTGATAATCATATTAAAATTGTTAATATGATCTGCAATAGATCCACTTTCAGACATCTCCAAATTAAACAAACGACGCATCAAATATACCTTCTTGATAGTCGACGATTTTTTATACATGTTAGACAACGCCTTCAGTACTCCTGCAGTCGTTGTCTCCTTAACGATGTTGAAGGCAATGTTTCTCGCCAACGACAAACGAATTAACCCTAACGCATGTCGATCTTTTAGATCCCAAATCTCCTGTCTCATGGTTTTTGGCTTCATCCCTAACAATCTTCCATCTGTATCTTCCAAAAACCAAAATCGTTTTCAACAAATTTCTCAATTTAAAACTTCGCGCTTTTCATCTTTTCAGATTGTTGTGATACGAACCAAGCTCTGATACCGGTTGTTATGGACGATCAATCACAATAATCAAAGAACAGTGCGAAAAATAAAATGAACACACAGATTTACGTGGTTAACCAAAATATAACTGTGTCCAAGGGCAGCTAGGGTTTTTTATTCACTGTGAATTGTTTTCCGATAATACGATATACTAGGAGAATAGAATACAAATGACATAATGCTAAGGTTTTTTTTAAGTTGGATTTGCGAACGTGGGCCTAGTATAAAGTCCAGTATATTTTATCATGCTCTATATCCCAACAAAAATTTCCTTATTTCACATAATATATTGCTATTTTATAAATGTTTCATTATGCAATAATTATGAATAATGGATATTGAACTATAAATCGGTAGAATGCAATTAACTTTTAATATTGAACAAAATTTTAATGGATAATAAGTATAATTTGAATTATAATGTCTCCATCTATGTCAAATCTTTAGAAAAGGTTTATAATAATTTATAAGAATTATGAAAAATTCAATAGTGTTTAAGATATGGAATAAACAAGAGGAGAAATAAAAAGAGAGATAAGGAACAGTGTAGGAATTTTACTAAAATCTCGTAGGTCTAATTTGTACCTTAAGTCGTTAAAATTATTAATCGAACTGACAGGTGATGTATAAACAATATTAATTACGAAAATAATGAATGCATTGGGATACGTGTTTTTCGTTTGCATTGATTATTTAAAATTCTTACACAGCACCGAGACGAAAAGTGTCAATTCAGTGTTCTTATCTTCTGTACAAATAGTACTTCATTATCCACCGGCGTTCCCCCTTATCCTCTCGGTACCAACATTCATACTGATGGCTTCCGCTTAACCCAAAATATCTAACTGCATCTTAAGGCACAAAATGTTTTTTCAAAGATTCAGCCATTAATTTACGGACGGAAGCTCCACCCTGTTTTGTTCGTTGTTACTGTTTTCTCTTTATCTGGCTATGTATCCTAGGGTTTCTCCGAAAACGATCTGGTAGCGAGTGCATTTCCATAGCGAGTGCATTTCTAATTCCCTCTTCAAAAGATCTAGCTATTTGTAAGGTGTGAATAATTTCTTTTAACAAAAAGATTCCCAGGTGATGCATCTCTCTCGCCATCTACATAGGGTTCTTGAATATCGTTCTTTTTCTTTAATGGGCTTTTGTCCAAGGCTAATATTCTTGAGTTTTTCTTCGCCAATAAAGATTATTTGTTCTTGATTTGTGTAAATTTCCCCTTCCTCTTCGCAGAATAATAAGATGTAAACAATATATTTTATGGGTTCTTTCTTGTTAGCAACAGAAACTGTTGGGTAAGTAAACCGTAAATTTGTTCCGAGTTATTTTGAGATCTGAGGTGCTCTGGATCTGGAGAACCTTTCTTGGTCCTCGAAATCTCCATCCCTTAACTGGATAGCAGAGATCTATTGGTTGCTGCTACAAATCCAACAAAATTTTGACATCTCAAATCGGCTGCTGTGTTAACGTACTGTTACTTTTAGGGTTTTTAGATGCTTTCTTCTTTGCCTAGAATCCCTAACTAGCGATAGCTCCTATCTTTATTGTTTTCACGAGGGATAGACGACTTCTTTCTGCGCTAGATGTGGTTATCAATGGCTTTGAATCTCTGGGTTCACAGCCTTTCAGAAACCTCTGCTTTGTGTCTATCCTGTGTGAGATTCAGTAGGTAAGATTACGAAAAAGAAGATGGCTCTTGATAGCTCTGTACTATTCTATTTGGGTCAATGAGCAGATGAGGACTTTGGACGGAGAGAAAGAGAGTGAGACTAAACCTTCTCTTAAAAGCTTGGAGGCCGACGAATTACTGTGTAGGGAGCCGTAATGTTGTTCTGTGGGAGATTCAAGGTAGGTAGGTGTAGATATCTCGTGAAAAACAAACAGAAGAAAAGAATGATATCTTCATGGTTTTGTATTACTCTATTTGGATCAGACAGGACTCTGGGGAGAGATTGAGAGACAGATTCGAATTGTAGAGCTATTGTCCGGATCCGGACCCTAATTTAGAAGCCTGAATTATCGTGATTTACAAGGATTCCTCCCTTCAGTCTCACCATTCATTACAAAGATGTTTTCACATTTATATTCTTCTTCTGTTGAATAGGGGTTTCGTCATTAGTTCACCCGATTCTATGAATGATCCATTGCTTTGATCAATATGTGACCAATACTTGAATTGCTTGATTACTTGTATGGTAAACCACCCTCACCAATAAGGGCTGTATGTATTTCTCTTGGACAGTGTTTTCATGTGCCAACCAATAGAGTATTATATTGTGATTATGAGTTATTGCAAATGATTCCATAATTCTAATTATTATAAATTTTGATATTTTTTAATTATTATAATAAAATAGACTGTAATCATAATATCATAATTATAGTTATTTATCTGTAATTTAAAACACTGCTCTTCAATATTTATAATATCATATTTTTATCATTCAACTTTTATAGGCAAGAGTGCTTTTCTCGGCTTGTTTTTCTTTTAGTGGAGCATAACATAGTAGTTATGGAGTCTTTTATAATCAGGTAACTAGTCAATTTTAAAGTAGTGGCAAAAAGGACAGGTGAACATATTAGTATTAGCCATTGGGTTCATCCCAGTTTTCAGGAATTGAAATAGCAGTGTCAGCAATAGAAAATGGATCATGACAAGGATTAAAAAGTAGCCTCTCTCCTAGGTGAACATATTAGTATTAGCCATTGGGTTCATCCCAGTTTTCAGGAATTGAAACGGCAGTGTCAGCAATATAAAATGGATCATGACAAGGGTTAAAGAGTAGCCTCCCTCCTTTTCTAAGCTAACAATACAAAACTTGTCCATAATTAGGTATGGCCCATTTGTTCTGTAACATTTTTCTACAACTTGGCAACGGATACTAAAGGGACAATTTCATTTTAGACGAGAGGCTTATTCTTTTGGAAACACTAACACTGAGAGCAAATAAATAAATCTATATATATTCAGTACTACTTGGTCCTTCCCGTTCAATGAGAGAAAGCAAGAAGCCTTTAATTTTTTCAGCTGAAGTTGACATCTTGATGAAACCCATTAGTTACAAGATAACGAAATCCATTAGTTAATAAAAATATGAGAAATTAATAATAAGAGAAATTGATTAAATTATAGATATACTTAAACATATGTAATTGTTAAAAAATAAGTTCATTGAAAACAATATTAGAAATAACTTTTGTATTAATTAAAGGTAAGATTGTTTATTATTAAACCTCCTTAGATCCCGCATATTATTAGAATTGCTACACGATTGTTGTTGTATATAAAACATTACATGTATGTTTATAAAAACTTTTAATGTGATAATTGTATGAGTTATTCTTGGACTTAAAATTATTATATTTTAATACTATTTATGACTTATCATAATCATAAGTAACTAAATTGATAGTCATTAAATTGACATAAAATATATAGAGGTAGATGAATTATTAATATGAGATTTAGTACTCTAAAGTAATTAGGAAGAATATTCTGTTATTTTTAATTAGTATTTTTTAAGAAATATTTAACTAAGATAAAATAAAAATTTGAATATAATTTTTAAATATCATTAAAAGATCTGTTAGTAATGCTAAAGAATTAAAATAATTGGACTCAAATATAATAGATACTAAATTCATACTTTATATTTACCCAGACAATATATGTAGAAATACTTTAATTTTATAAAAATTATGCAAAAAAAAATTTAGTTTAAAATACTTTAACATTTTTTAATATTTAAGTGATCATAATTTGTCGACAAACAATGTTATTGATTTATAATATAAATTATTTAATTAAACAATTAAAAATAAATTAAAAGAACTTATATACCTATTTTTAAACATGATTTTATATTATAAATTTTTCATTGTCAAATTACTTAAGAATTAAATTAGTTACATACAAAAAATAATTAGAGTGATAAAAGATAATTAAATTATATTAAATTTATTAAAAAGTTTGAGAAACATTAAAATCAAATATGAGAATTTTGGCTAATAGGTCCCAATATTAGATATTGTAATTATTTATTAAGACTTAATCAATATTTAATTTAATTTATAAACATATAATCATTAAATTACTAAAATGATCTAAACCTTATTCTAAATAGTATCAAAATATAATAAATTAAATATAATTTATTATATTTTGATACTATTTATGACTTATCATAATCATAAGTAACTAAATTGGTAGTCATTAATTTGACATAAAATATATAGAGATAGTTGAATTATTAATATGAGATTTAGCACTCTAAAGCACTCTAAAATAATTAGGAAGAATATTTTGTTATTTTTAATTAGTATTATTCTAAAAAATATTTAACTAAGATAAAATGAAAATTTGAATATAATTTTTAAATATCATTAAAAGATCTGTTAGTAATGCTAAAGAATTAAATAATTGGACTCAAATATAGTAGATACTAAAGTCATACTTTATATTTAACCAGACATTATATGTAGAAATAATTTAATTTTATAAAAAATTATGCAAAACAATTTAGTTAAAAATAATTGAACATTTTTTATATTTAAGTGATCATGAATCATTGAAAAACATTGCTATTGATTTATAGTATAAATTATTTGATTAAAAAATTAAAAATAATTAAAAGAACTAATATACCTATTTTTAAACATGATTTTATATTATAATTTTTTTCATTGTCAAAATACTTAAGAATTAAATGAGTTACATACAAAAAAATAATTAGAGTGATAAAAGATAATTAAATTATATTAAATTTATTAAAAAATTTGAGAAACATTAAAATCAAATATGAGAATTTTGGCTAATAGGTCCCAATATTAGATATTGTAATTATTTATTAAGACTTAATCAATATTTAATTTAATTTATAAACATATAATCATTAAATTACTAAAACGATCTAAACCTTATTATAAATATGTGTATGCTTTCTAAAAACTAGCACTTTTGACATGCCCGTCTACATCATTTTGCAAACTTAACTCAACTTATTCATATGGATATTATTAAAGGTTAAGACATGTGCGCAATTTTAATTACTTTTAATTAATAACCTGTTTTGAAAATTATTCTTACAAAAGAGATGCTGAAAAAGCTAACACAGCTTTATAATAAAGTATGATTTTCTATTCATGCTTTTATTATGTTTATCAATTAATCATATTTTAAAACTAAAATAATCTAAAATTCTGAGAAATTATAAAAATTTTATTTTCTTTTCCCATCTCAACAATTTATTTTTAAAGACTATATTATTGGAAGAAACGGGGCGGAGAATAAGTAAAGAGAAGCTTAGCAGGAACATGTATGAAGTTCAGGAGAGCTAAACGAAGAATTTTTGCTAGGTCCTCACGCACTTATTTCTCTTATGTCTTTCTTCTTTTTAATTAACATGATATTCATTATATTCGTAAACTTTAATTCATGACTTTTTGGATAAATTGGTTCGAATATTTTTAAATTCTTAACAAAATATTTCATTTTAATTTTATATATTAAGAACTATGAAAATAAATATATATGTATTCTACTATTAATGATAAAACTTAATTATATTGTCATATATATATATGATTGTCTTCTGATTTACTACATAAAATTACACACATATATAATCAATTATCTAAACACCATATTTTAAGATTCAAACATTTTATTAAATTTGAAGTTTTCAAAAATTAACATTTTAAAACTTACTCTTAAATTCTTTTTAGATTACCTGATTAAATTTATATTAATTTTCTGTTATAAAAAAAGTCTGAATTTTGTAAGAAGTAAGTTATGTTAATTTCTTGTTGTAGTATAAAAAAGTCCATAGTCTAGACAGAAAAAGGAAAGCTATTCAAGTCAAACGATTATAACTCTAGACTGAAATTGATGGAAAATGAAACAAGAGAAGAGAATCTTGGGAATCAAGTTTAACCGTAAAAATTGTATGGCATATTGATCATGGATCAGCTAGTAAAGAAGGGTGTAAGAAGTAGAAAAGTCTTGTCATATTCAAGAAATCTAACCGCTTTAGGTGACTAGCAGCGGATCTATTCAGCTCTAAATTGACAACATGATAAAAGATTAAGAAACGCACACAATACTGACTTGATAGACAGAAAATTGAACAATCATTGACGAAGCAATTCAGAAGAAATCTGCTTAATTAAAATGAAAAGACACCATGTTCATATTACAATCCAACACCAGGGGTAGACCATATGCATGCCCTTCAAAGCTCTGCTTACCTGATCCAATGTCAAGAATGACATGAGTCCATGTATATCAGCATTCAGCAGAGACTTTTACCGTTATAGAGTTCCCAGGGTTTGCAGGACTGAAAATCAGTGAATTGATTCTGCAGCCAAAAATGTGATAAAGGGTTGCTTAGATATTGAGGAAATAACTTGATCTAGGACATTTCCTGTTTGTATGGTTTATGCATTTTGATTTGTAGTAGTACCTAAGATGAAGTATCTACTATTAAACTTCTCAAACATCATCAAAATTTGGGTTTGGAACATAAGTAATTACCTCTTGAGAAATTCCACTATTTTCCAGATGACTGAAAAGTGATGAGGGGCTCCACTTACTCATAACCACCAAGGATTCATCAATCATATTGCTCCCCTCTATCGTTGTACGGAAGGGGTTTTGCTCTTGTGAGCTCCTAAGCAGCTCAACCAGCTGATCTGTAGAGGGGTTCATTAAGTGACCATGAGTGGCTGATTCCTCCCCAGTTTCAAAGGGATTCAAACAACTTAATTGGTTCAATTCTATGTCCGTTGCTTGCTGATAATGATAATGAATCATTGATTCATGCGAACTTTTTCGAATCTTCATCTTTTCTCTTGTTCTTTCTCTGGCCCTTTCTCTTGCTTTGTCTCTTAACGCCCTTGGAAGAAAGTGAACTCCTCTTTTACACGATAGCCTGGCCTTCTTCTCCTTGTTGACGATACGTGGAGTTGGTTTGCCTTTGGAAATATTGGTTCTTTTAAAGAAGATTTCATCAATACCTGACATAACTTCACACTCAGAAGTAGATGATGCACTCTCGATCGCAACTGTACTGCACCCGTAGTTCATAATCCCACTATATAGTTTCTTGATTTCACTTGCTGCCTGTATTAGTAACCACTCAATAGTTTTGCTAGGTTTGTCGAAGTTGAGCTTCTCTTGCAGATCAAAAAAATTAGGAGCAACTTTAAGGGACAGTCTTATTCTCCTATCTCTTGGTCCGTGACGGGTGTCTATCTTGCTGTGACGATCTGGCTTGGAGGATCTCTTTCTTGGAATCTGTTCAGCACTTTGGTGAGGTTTCTTGCTGCAGATTTTGTCTAACTCACCAACGTCACTTTTTTTAGAATCCACCATGCTATCGATGGTATCATAGACTGCAGGATCAGTCTGAAGTAAAAGTTCACGGCGTTCTTGGATAAAAAGGTCATGGTCTCCTAAGTCAAAATCCTCATGAAGATTGAAATGAGAGGGGAAGGGGAAGAAAGACGAGAGAAAATCTTCTTGCTTGGAATTGGCAATAATCTCACTGAAACAGGGTCTGTTGTAAGCTAGTTGGTCGCTGGAAGATATTGGGTTGTTTCCATTGTTGCTGGAGGGAATCATTTTAGATATGTAATTGCACTGGACATATAACCTAGGTAGGTCAGCAGAATAACTAATTAGTGGATAAATTCAATATTGTATTTCTATCTCTCTCTCCGGGGAATTAAAAACCCAGAAATTTCATCTTCTTCAAATCAACATCTCTGCAAGCAAAGGAAACCAGTATGTAGTTAGTGGGAAAGACAGACATTCGTTGATGCTTTGTTAACTCCCAACTCAGAAGCAATGGCTGAGATATACGTCTTGGTGCATACTGATCATAACTGCATTTTCATGTTTGTATATACACATTGTTGAGTTTGTATAGCAAAGCTGTGTGGCTGAATTAAGTGAGAGGGAAGGAGAGCTTCCATTTACCTTCGGACAAGCAAGGGATTGAGATTGAGCTTGAGACAGACAGCATAGAAAGTGTATCATACGTTGATGATGTGCTGCGGTTCTGGAGCCGGGAGAGAGAGAGAGAGAGAGAGAGCTTGGACGCTAGGAGGGGATTTGAGTAATAATTGATTCAGGTAGCCAGTGGGTGGAATTTATTGGCTAAAATGAGCCATCTTTTTCCATTATCTTTTCTTGTGTTGAGAGGAAAAGTTGGGTATTAATTAGGAGTTGGAAAAGTATAAACAGAAGCGCATTTGTTGAAGTGAGTGGATAGGAAATGCAAAGAAGTAGATGTCAGTTGAGTTCACTTGAGTAAGTGACATATTGACAGAGAACTCAACAAAGGAGCTGCATGTTTGAGCTTTGAATAGACGAGGCAGTGGGTTTTGGGGGTTAAGGTTGCTACATCACAGGCTGTGACTTGTTATGGGAAAGTTCAAGCTATAATTCATGTTTTGTAATGTTAGATCCACGTGGCTTTGTCTAAGCGCAGAAAGGAAGGACAATTATTTCACTCAAAGGGCATATGCTGCTGTAAGAGTCTGCCATGAGAACCAATGCTCGTTTGACTCTTTGTCTAGGCGTCGCTTTCACTAAAAGAGAAACCTCATCTCATCCCTCTCTTTATCTTTCGTTCTCAAGTCTATAATGTCATGATTGTCCATGTTATTGTTGTTCTTGTTGGGCTCTATCCAAGCCATGCGTGCTTATCGGTAAAAAAGCTGCCCTTCTAACTCTCACCATCACAGACACAAGACAAACACAAAAAAAGTTGTCAAAGAATGGTTGCTTGGTGCTTATACTATCCAATCAATGCTATGCTATCCACAAGAACCTCTCTGAAAACCCTAGCCAATCACCTCTTGCCATAACTACAGAAACCCAGCCCCCCTAAATATATATGTCGTCATATTTGGAAATGGCAGTACTACCAGTATTCCACACTTGAGAAAGCTAACCTTCTCTCTGTGGTCTACCATTTACTTCCACCCTCGTGATACTTCCTTTCCATTTTTACATGCCGCTTTCTCCACTATTTGTACAAACCTCTCTTCCCCACTATTTGTACAAACCTCTCTCTATCTCTCTTTATCTCTCATTTCTAGCTGAGCACCACTTCCTTAGACTGGCATTGGCATAATTAAGAGGACGGACCGAGGACCACATGATGTGGCGAGCTGTGATTGTTCTGAAGTTGCTTTCATGAAGGTGATAACTACGAACGAGAGGTGATGGGTTGTACCATTTTTGAAGTGGGTGATAATGAGGGCATTAAACCCTAAAAAGTCTTGGTCTTAGTGCTTTCGTATATCCTTACCTTAGTTTTGGGCTCCTGATTTCTTGAAGATTTCATTACCATTTGAACTAATAAAAAGCATCTCTTCGTTAATGGACTTGGTCAATCCTGCGATATACAGCACTGTGTTTAACTCTAATCCGTGGTTCCCCAGCTTCTTCCACACCAATCTATCGTTGTTACGTTATAATCAAGTATGCAGTTATAAATTATACAGAAGAGATACTAAATATAGGCGTAGGAATTGAGATTGCTAGAGCTAAATATATGTTTATGATATACATACGTTTATGAACATTAATGAGTGCGTGCGGACAGGGGCCAGTTATCAAGTTTATTGACTGTACCCGAAACGTGTGAGATTAAAATTATGAAAAAGTCATTTTGCATACGGATATGTACACGACATATTTTTCATCAGTAACATAGCTAGCATTGTTATTTTTGGTACTTCTTTCACTCTTTCCAAGATTGGGGATGGAGTCTGCCAGGGACGAACCATTTTCCATAGAAAGCAAGGGTTTGAATAACTTGTAGAACCACAATTTCTTGTGCAGTGCCTCGATTTGGTATTTTCACATTATATATCTATATATGGTTTATAGTTTCTTGGGGGTACGTTGCTTTTGGAAGTAGCTTAAGATACATAGGCCTAAAGTTATTGTGTGGATGGGAAGAAAGTCGTGTTACTTTTTACCTCTTGGAAATATCTTCTGGGTGCGTACGTGCTTCTTCCAGGTGCATTCATATGACCATAGTTTGCTGGTGCATGTGGACCTAAAGAGGGACCTACAACTCCCTAGCAAAAATCACATATGATCGAGAGAGAGTTTTGTCATTGACACCATGGTTAAACTTAAAATTAAAATCCGGTTGTTTTCACAAGAAAAGGAAATAAGCATTGAGGAGAAGATTGAAAAAGATATATGAAAGCGAAGGGGGGTTACCCGTGAATTAAGCTGAACCCCAGTAAGAGCTGCCAAACCTTGACGGAAGTGCATGTTGTCTTTTCCACTGCATGCTTGGTGTATCAACAAGTCCATGACCATTTTCCTTACAATGATTCATTGAAGGTGTTGTGCTAGTTAATTCTGACGGAATCAATTACTTGGTCATGAAAACCTGATACCAAGGAAGCTACCCACGTGATGCATACTAATAAGGCCGCCATAAAACTGTGTGAAGCTTGTTGATCGCATTATTCAATCTCTCTCCGTTATGATTTGATTAGATATTGCCCAAAAAGTTTTAAATCGCATTCTAACCTTTTTATTGTATATATCAGCGACTGCGAGCCCCTTGATTTGATAGTTGAATAGCATTTGAGATTCACCAAGAAATAGGCCGCCTGCAGTGTTTTAGCTAAATGGTTCAAGAAGGTTGTGCAAGTAAAAGTTTCGATACGACAATTCCAATTTCGTTCTCATGAGTTGCCCACATCATGAAATAAGAATCTAATGATGCTTTCTTGTTCAACCATATTTGTTTGCCTGCACTGATTATCGTTGCAATTCAATGGCATGTACATGTATTGAAATGGACTTGACTTGCATTGAATTATCAGCGTCCTCAGATAAGGTTAAGTGTGACAGATGTGAGTCTTTTTCCGATAGTTACAAAGATAGTACATCTATGTACATAACATCAAAGTGATAAAAGGAGATGCAAATAATTGATCCTCACTAAAATATGCTTATGTCAATTGTAAGCAGACCTGCCTAATCATTCAGTCATTTTTTGCTGCCTCAGCAAGAGAGTTCCGTTACATCCTAGCTACGTTGTCACTTCCTAATTCCTAGACATGGCTTCTCCCTCGTGCCCTGCTTTCATACCAGAGAGCTAGCAAAGAGTAATTTTCTGACAGGGATTGATGTGCTTGGCTTAATCAATCAATTAATAACATCATCATCTTCTTTCCACATTTAACATCAGTTTTACATCAACATTTTTTTTTAATAAGTTGACATAATACGAGGAGCGAAGTTGAAGCAGATGGCTGATGAATCAGGGACTTTAATTGTTGTGACTTGTTACTTACCAACAAGTATTTATGATGAATTCTGATACCTAGTGTTATCAAAACCAATTAAGCAGCAAAATGTTTTCATCAAATTTCGAAACATGATACTTAGTGACTTTGTGTTCATCCAAAATTAATTAATGCTCATAAAAAGTTGGGACGAAATTATATTCCATAATACAAACTATTTTTATTTATTTCAAACATTCTAATCAAATATTTAATTAATGAAATAATTATACATTCTTACTTAAATATAAATTTTAAGTTCAAATATATTTTAAACTAAAATCTCTTAGTATTTTCACATATCAACATATATGATAAATAAGTTATAACTATCTTATTTCAAATTTCATATGAGCTTCTCATCATTTTTATGAAATATCATAAGAAATTGAATCAATATCAAAAATTTATAATTAATAACATAACAAATTATCAATAACCATCTAATAACAAAAATTATATTACAGTAATAATTTAAACTTTTCACTCAAATGGAAATATAAAAAATTCTCTTTCTTCAATTGTAGAGATGCAAATAGTATTTAGAAATGTAAGAAAATTTTAAAAAACCACTAAAAATATAACAAAATTGTCCCAAGAAAGAAGAGATAATAATGACCAAAAACAGACTAAGAAAGGGCTTGGGTCCACGGAGGTTTATTCTGATTTAACCAGTAACAAGAATCATCTTCTGTTCTATGCTGAATGTTTTATCATCAGCAACTAATTCTTAATCTAGAATATGAATGCAAATCATTGTCTATCTTGGTTACGTTCTTTTCCTTTGGAATTGGCACTGGGTTCTGTTCTGACCTCCATTAATATAAACTTGTACCTTTCTTCAAATGGAATTGATTTTGCACCAAAAAACGTGGACAAAATCAGTTTTCAATTGTTCTAGGAACATAACATGTCCCAAGTTCCTGCACTCCTTCCCGATGCGCAAGATATACCGAGTGGAATTTCTCTCCTCCTTTGCGCATAACAAAATTTGGCAGGACCCTGATGCTGAATACTGTAGTTTGTAGTAACATGTCATGTGAAAGTAATAAAGAGCTTGACGTTTCTAATGCTGTTGTCACTCTATGCGCTGGCCCACCCACAAAAATGAGGTGGCTATATCTGGAACATGATTGAATACATGAAAACCAGTTGTGTTGCTGCTTACCTGCAAAGATTCTGCTGTATCGTACATGTTCTTAAATTCTTCTTTTTTCGGGACATTTGGTATTAATGATGTGTTTGTAATTCTTTTCCAAATAAACATATCAAGAACATTCTTAATAGTTAGATTTTTAAGTATAGAATAAGACATCTTAGTGGCTCTGATGCAATGTACCTTTTCATATTGTTGATCTTGACATTTTCAAGAATTTGTTTCCTTTTATAGTTGAAGAATATAAACGATTGGCAAAGCAAGTGAGAGATTGTTATTTTATGTCATATAGCTAATAAGTTGATTGTAGTTTAATGGTAAAATTATTTAAAGTTATCCTTTAACTAATACACATTTAGATGTATATATTAAAGTTCACAAGGTGAATATATATTACAAATAAAATTATGGTTAATTATAAAAAATCTCAAACTTTGATTAATTTTATAATTATAGTTCGAACTTTAAAAAGTGATAATAAAATGCTCAAATTTTTAATTTTTTTTCCAATTTTAACCCTACGTTAGTAACTTTGTTATCTTTGCTGACGTGGTAGAGCCACCTGTTCAATAACCCTAATTAATAAGACACGTCAGCCTTAATTAACAAAAGTGACTTAGATTAATGAAATGACGTCGTTATATGATCTAACTAAAACAACATCATTTTAAAAAGATTGAATCCCTAAATTTGTCTATCGATCTCTCCTCCCGAACGTAGACACCATTGTTTCTTTGTTCCATAGCTGTCATTTAATCTTATCGATGGCAAGAACCTGTCATCTTATTGGTGGAAAGAATCTATCTTCTTTGTCATTCTTCAAAGGCCTGG
>JANJEY010000007.1:32118059-32136873 GCA_024703695.1 Erythroxylum cataractarum
AAAAGTGTACAATATAGTGGTTGGCCAAATCCTAAGTGGGAGCTTAGGTAGAGGACGTAGGTCTTAGCACCGAACCTTTATAAAAATAGTGTTTGCTTTCTTCCCAACTCTTTTTCATTTGTTTAATTTGATTGTTTATTGTGTATTAATTCCGTGTTTGTTGTAGAACTCTGCGAAAAAGTTTAAACGATCTATTCAACCCCCCTTCTAGATCGCTTTCAATTGTTAAGATATGGTATACATCCTTTTATTTTATTTTGGCATTTTGGTCCATTAATTGGACCTATAAGATTTTAATTGAACACTGATAGCCAATAACTAATCCTTATGTTTGACTTGGACTAAAAAAACTATTGGGGATAATCTTCTAATTGTGATAGAGTTATATCTCTAATTGATGTATATCTTGGCAAAAGATGGTATGGATTCAGTTTTTGTCTATCTGGGTGTCTTTTGATTTGTGAGTGTGTCGTGTGTGTCGTATGCTATATGGATTTGATTGGGATTATTTGAGCCAGATGATTTATGTGACTGAAGAACGTTGGAGTTCTTCTTTTTCATGTTGAATCGTTGGAGTAGCACACAGTTGGGAGTGTCTTTCTTTATGCGTGTGCATGTGTGTGATTTCAACCTTGGTAGATTCACGCTTCTGCATTAATTACTTTGGAAGTCACTTACGTTGAACCTTCATCCATTGGAGTGGCTTTCGGCTGGGAATTATTTGGGCACTGCGTGTACATTTTGTTGTGTGTCGGTTGTTAACTAAGCAGTCGTGATTTGATTCTAGAGCTGGCATAGATCAGTCCAACTAGTGGACAATTATTCAGATATATTTTGGGAAGCTGAACATAGGGAAGGTTCTTTTATCTCAAGTGTGTTGTTATTCTTTTGTTTGTTGATTAATCACTTGAGTTATTTTTATCAATTGTCTTTCATTAAGAGTAGTAGAGAAAAATCCTCTGTCGAGGTTAATATGAGTCGGTCATGTTATTAAGTGTGAAAATCTTTAACAAAAGATGAGGTTGAAAGATAGTTTCAAAAATTGTGTGAGTTGACTTTGAAAGCCCTTATATAAATCTATTGAGCTTACGTGAAAGTAATTAAGCTGAGTGAGGGTCTCACAAATGTAAGCAAGGTATGCTAAACTACGTTAACAAATCTCTATTTATTTATCTTTGATGTTTTTAATTTTTCTGATTTTTGTGTTTGTCATAAAAGAGTCGAAAGTTGCGAAACTACTACACTTCTTCAGATTTTTCAAGATTGATAAAATAAGAAATTTTAGTTAATTAAATATGTATTTATTGAATTAAGAATTAATTTATTAATAATTACTTTAATTAATAAATTTTATGTGAAACACAATAATATTATTATTAATTTATAAGAATTTTGACTGTATATTTATTATTAATTTTTTCACCCTAAAATTCAGTTTATATATCGTAGTTTTCCCACCGTCTTAAATCACCAGTCATGTAGTCTGGTTCGATAAATTATTAAATAACTTTTCCCCTTCGGGATTCTTTTCGATCGAGTGATGGTTGAATTACTGCCATTCGTGGTTTTTAACTGATTACGAAATGTTGAAAGTGGGCATGCAAAGTGTGTAAGAAAAAGGAAATGAAGAAAATGAAATTTAACACAGCAAAGACTTGGAAGAAACAAACTCCTATAACAGCACCTCACCAACCAACGTAGGCAAGTGGAGTGAAGAAGAGAACAAAGCCAGACTTCCATCCAAATTCCAAACCACCTTTCATTATCTCTTGGGGTAACTTGCACTGACACATGGATGTCGTGTGCTTTCCACACACCCATATCTCCACTTTGACTTCAGCCACAGCCAACCAACATGCAATAATAAATCCCTTCGGCCGTCTAATATTCTTTACGCTTATAATATACTCTGATTTTTCTTAAATAATTCAGCTATATTCATCGATCAGGAAGACAATCTCCTTATTCTCTCCCATCAAGTCATTGGTTTTCTTTCTGCCCAAGTGTTTGATGGGTTTTCACGAATCCTTTGTGGCATGGCATGGCATGGAGCATGCCCGTCAGTCTTCAGAATCTTTTTACTTCTAAAATGCAGTATATTTCGTTCATTAAAACCATTTAGGCTATTCTGTTTATACTTGTTTTTCCATTAGTTATTTTTAAAAATGTTGAACTTGGATTTACAAAAGCAAGAACAACAAGATAATGATGGAATAGGGTTACTTGAAAGGACTGTGTTTGAGAGCATTTATGGATTAATCAAAGACGTCAGGCAGATGTTACATGTAAAATAAGAGACAAAGCAAGCTAAATAATTTCGTATGGAAGAGGTCCTACAGCATTGAAAGATTCATAAGCCAATCTTAACCGCCACCTTTTCAAAAGAACATCATCGAAAGTTTTCCTAAAATGATTGAAATTGTCCACAATTTCAACGTCGAGTAGTCGCGCAGGAACCCTTCGTTTTGCAATTGCAAGTTGACGCCAATTAAAGACAACCGATCGATAAACATAAAGTTGGCACTATCATGCATTAGGAAAAAAACTTGTGCAAGTTGTACATATCCTTAATCATTTCAAGTGCATCTCAATTCCGCACCCAATATAGTAACATGAATTATCTACGGTTTGCTTGGCAGGAATGAGCATTTATTTATTTATTTTAACAGAGAAAACGCACAACCAAGACATGTGGAAGTCAAAAGAGAAATTCTAAAGCTACCAAGCATCAAATTCATAGAAAAAGAAGAGACAAGGAAAAACATAAGGAATGGCTAATCTACTATATTCCCGATTGTATCAAAGTGAGAAAACCAAAATTGAAACATAAAGCTAAACACCACTTTTATCTTATCTTATCGACCACAATTTACAATTCCTAAAAAGTAGCTTCCAGCCATGACATCAAATGTCAACATAATAGACATCAAAAGTGGCTTTCCAGTTTTTGTAAGGGCACCTTATCTACTCACACGGCCGAAAGAGCAGCTGATAAGAGACAAGAAGCTATTAAAATCTAAACATGGGTAGAAATTCAGGAATTTAGCTTTGTAATAAATGAATTTAATTTAATTTAGAAAAATTCTTCCACTATTACAAATAGTAAATATGCAGAGATAAAACCAAAATAATAGTTCACATAGTATTTTCCAATCTAAAAATTCTAACCTCATTATTTTGTCACTCACCAACTTTTTAGAAAAATATTTCAGAGCGTTGCTTTGCTCTAGTTTTCCTCTGTGTATTTATTGTATTTTTTGTATTTAGCATAAAATGTATTATATAAGCACTTTATCGCATGAGACAGCTGCAAAAACAGCCACTGTCTTCTTTTATAAAAAAAAAAATACATCCGCTACGTCCAACACTTAAATCTATTCATTTGATATGAATTGTAAACATCCTATTTTTCAAAGTCAGAATTCAAACTCGGCAGTTTTCATGCGAGCAACTCCCTGACTAAATTAAAATACCAGTCCAGGTTACCTGGGATATATCATTCCAAAATATTTAATGCTTAAGTGTCCAAGACAAGTGATGGCTGACTGATGGAACTTTGGAATGTTCGAAGACAAATCATGCTCCTTGCCGATCTAATATTGTTGACTGCAAAGATTATCGCGAACATGTCCAGCTCCACCAAATATGTTGATATTCTTTCATTTGTTTAATAAATTTGACAAGAACGAAGGCTTTATGCACATCATTCATTATAATCAATGATTCCTTGACTGCAAATGAATTGAATAATCACTATCTGTATGTTTAATGTGCATGTCAATATGTCATACATAGGCATTATATTAATTGTATATAACTTGAGGAAGAAATGAAAAACACCTTCCCCAGAAATCTAAAATCCATACAATTAAAAGGCAGCTATATTCTTTTTATTTTTATATTCCAAAAGATGACCCCCAAAGCGTCTAATAATTACAGGATAATTTCTCCAAATCTTTTGTGATTTCAGCAATTATCAAACGTCCTTTAAATTTTAAAATCTATCATGTACTTCTCGAAACTATTTAACATATTAATTATTTTGTCACACCCTCAATTAACTCTCGTTTGTTAATTGAGAGCCTATTTGTTTCTTTTTTACTTTTTATTTTAATTTTCAAATTCAATCAAAAAAAACTTATTTGTTTGAGTTTTTTAGATTCTGCTTTTAGTTTTGGTTTTTTCTAATTTTCAAAAATTATAAAAAGTAAAATTTTTCAGTTTCTTTTCATAATTTAATTTATTATCAACTAAATATATATTATTTAATTATTAATAAGAACTATGAATGATGTAATTCAATGTTATATATTTTATTAACTAAAATTAATTATTAATATTAGTTATGAATAGTTTAATTTTACTTAATAATTTTGTTTAGTTTTTGTAATTAGGTTAAACAAATTTAATCTAATAATATTTAAAAAATATAATTATATTTAAAATATCTTCAAAATATATAAATTTCAATTAAATTTGATTTAATAATTAAAATATATTTAAAATAAATATTAATTTATAAATAAAATTTAAATTTTATTAATAATTTATTGATAAATATTATATAAGAGATTAAAAAATTTTATCATTAATTTTTATTTAAACTTGATCTTAGTCTTCATTTGAAGCTTGATCTGCATATACATCTTAATTTAGCCCATTAGCAGCCTTTTTAAACTTCTTACTCCTAACTCTTGTGATTGGTGCAGCAGGAAAATGCAATGGTTTCTTTATTTGCTAGTTGCACTCATCATTCCCTCTTTTCTTAGAATGATTTGACCTTAAATTGTAACTTACATCGAAAAAAGAAAGATTAGCAGTATTAAAAGTAGAACTAACATAATTATATTCACTAGGAAACTTAAATTTGTAAGCATTATCACTAATCATCTCAATGACTTAAAATTGATCGGCCTTTCTTGGTTGCATTTTGGACTAGCTCTAGAATAGAAATCCTTCCTTCCTCATATGTACCTAAACTTAATCATCAGATTAGAAAATAACACATTTTTTAACCTTTGTTTGCAAATTTCTCATTTTTCTTTTCTATTTGATGCTTTACACATTTATAAAGTTGTTTCACTATTTCAACTTTCTTCTTTCCATCCAAATAAGTTGTTTCACTATTTCAACTTTCTTCTTTCCATCCAAACTAACTCTTTCATCAATAGGTAAAGGTAATAAATCTAAAAAAGTTAGCAAATTAAAAACTATAAATAATCTCATATGGTGAATGGTCACTAGAAAAATGCAAACTCCTATCATAAGCAAACTCAACAATAGTAAGTAATATTTCCAAAATTTCAAGTTCCTTTGAATGATCATATAAAGTTACTAACTTTGTTCTAAACTTACTCCAAAAGGAACTAAGAAACTTAGTATCTTGGCTTTTTATACTCTTGAGAAACTTAATTGGATTTCAATCCTAGAGCACTACCAAAGTTGTTCAAAGAAATGACATTTTGATGTAGGTCTGCTTTGACTTAGATCAACCTAAGTTAAATAAATGGAGTCTCCGTCATCTCACTTCTACTTAAAGAATCCAATATAAAACTTCATACACCTTAAAGTTTACAGGACAGGACAAAAAGAGAATTAGTATCTTGGCTTATTATACTCTTGAGAAACTTAATGCAATTTCATTACTTGCTTAAATAATAAATCAGAAATATTAGTTGTATCATTGGTTTTATTATAAGAAGTAAAGTGTGATATTTTAAAGAAACTATCAACAATCACAAATGTAGATTAATTAAGATTTTGAAGGGAATAGTCACATGTTTTTGTTTTTGTAGATTAATTGCAACTTGGGAATTTGTGGAATAAGATTGTATAGGAGTCGAGATCAATTATTGAGCTTAATTTTGTTGTTATTTTTTAATTTGGAAATTTTTGATGAGTTTAAAATATTCAAAATTTTCCAAGTTGAAGCCTATAATTAACAATCCTAAGTTTTGTAATTCAAACTTGAGGCTTTATATTCAAGTTTGCTTTAAAAAAATATAATCATAATGGGTCATTTTTCATTTTAAAGTGTTAAAATGAACAGATATATTGATTGTTAGAATTAAATAATATAATTTCTTAACAAGTTCATAAATTGTCAAGTCTTTCACGATAGGAAACAAACTAAACACGGCTTAGCTCATGCATCACTTGATTATATTTTAAGTAAGTAGAACTTATGTTCCACATTAATTATGGAATCCAGTTTCGAATGAATGCCTATCTCCCAAACTAAATAAATATATTGTTTTGATGTGGAGGCAATATTAAATTGCTCAAGAAGTGTGAATCGAACAATGCCCTAACTTCACATCAGGCGCACGAAGAGTTTACTTTTTTATGGAGCGAAATTACTGCCTTACCATGATTAATAAAATGTTGCTTCTAACAAGCAATAACATGTTGCTTCTAACATGTACCATCAGTCCACCCTTTTAATTCCTGCCACTCAGTGTGAAACCATATCTTGAAAGAATCAAATAGTGTGAAGGCATTAGAACAAGAATCTAATTGAAATTATAAGCATAGCCTTATAAGTTTAAAATTAATTATGTAAATAATTTAAAAGGATCAATAATTAGTTTTCTAATGATTTTTTTTAAGATTCGAGGAAACCCCGTATGTGGGTTAAGCGGGCACACCTCTCTGAGGGCTTAATTGGCGCACCACTCCACAGGTGGGCGCACCTCATCATTGAGGGCCCAACTAGTTCTCTATATACAGGTAAAACTCCGACTACCCCAGGCTCTTATAAGAGGGGCTAGCATGGAATCGAACCTAGAATCTAACCAAAATCAAGCTCCGTTCTCAACCATTGAGCTACACCTCTTAAAGGCTTCTAATGATTTGTATTAAAATACTTGAATAGAAATACAATAAAAAATTAATTTTAATTATATAATGATTTATGTTAAAATTTTCAATAAAAAATACAGTGGAAATTAATTTTCATGTTTTCAAAATCACAAGTCTATTTTAAATTATTTTAAAAATAAGAAAAGTCAAGTTTCTTAATCTGAAAATCAAGTGTAGTGAGCATCTATATATATATATATATTAAAAAATTCGTAACGAGGCCAGGCCAATCCTCGGCGAGAGAGTGTGGTCCCCACAAGTGCCCATAAATAATGAGCTTTGTGAGCCAGAGTTTTCAACACAGCAGAGCAGATCGACGGTCGAGTCTTCTTGGAAGAGTCTGAAAACATTTATCGTCAAAATAATCTCATAGTGTCGACATGGCCGGTTCCAAGGAAGAGCTTTTGGTCCAGAAAGTCTGTGACCTGTACGGGCAAATCTCAAGCCTCGAGAGCCTCAAACCCTCCAAAAATGTCGACATGCTCTTCACACAACTTGTTCTCACGTGCATCCCACCAATCCCTATTGATGTCAACAATCTTTGCCAAAATTTGCAAGACACAAGGTCCAAGCTTATTAGACTTTGTGGGGAAGCAGAAGGGTACTTGGAGAGTCATTACTCGACCATCTTAGGATCCTATGAACACCCCCTTGACCATCTAACCCTCTTCCCTTACTACACAAATTACCTTAAGCTTAGCCAACTCGAATTCAACATCCTTAAACAACACTATATCCATGTCCCTCGCAAGATTGCTTTTGTGGGTTCTGGTCCCCTTCCTCTAACTTCGATTGTGTTAGCTTCCAAACACCTTACCACAACTTCTTTCCACAACTATGACATCGACCCTTCGGCCAATTCAATGGCTATTCGCCTTGTTTCGTCCCATCCCGACTTGTCCAAGCGAATGCTCTTTCACACAGCAAACATCATGGACGTCACAAACGAACTAAAAGATTTTGATGTAGTGTTTTTAGCAGCTCTAGTTGGCATGGACAAGCAAGAGAAGGTAAGAGTCATTGATCACTTGGCCAAGAACATGGCTCCTGGAGCACTCTTGATGCTCAGGAGCGCTCATGGTGCCAGGGCTTTTCTTTATCCGGTTGTTGATCATAGTGACCTTCAAGGATTCGAGGTGCTTTCGATGTATCACCCAACTGATGAAGTGATTAATTCAGTTGTGATTGCTCGTAAGTATTCAGACATACCTAATTACGTGTACTTGCATGATCAGAACCGTCTTAGCTCTGCCAACATAATTCTGCCCCGCAAGTGTTCGGAGATTCCGGCGTTCTGTCCGCTTTGCCATGGTAAGATGATTGACGAATTGGCAATTGAAGAATAATTATTTTCCGATGAATCGGCAAGCACTTATCAGGAAAATTGTCTAACCTGCTATGTTCGTCCTCACTAGTGATTATTCCTGTCTCCAACATGTGTCTTCGCTTCCTAAATCTACTTGTGGAATAATGGTTATTGTTAGTGTCGAAAGATCAATCCTTTCTTCCGGTGATTGATGTATGCATATCGTCGTATATGCTATATGTAGACTCAACAGCTCGTATGTTTTAATCCAATTATATCTTCCAGCTTTCTCTATCTTTCAATCGTTTTGATGTTCTTAATGCATCTTTGTGTAAAATTATGATCCTTCGGTCATTTCTTTTCTCACTCGGTGCGTCAAGTGTAATAACCAATATTTTCTTATATATTCAAGTATAACCCAGTTATGTTCCGACATCTAATCCTGAGTTTGAATGGATTATAGTCTACTCGCTGTGTCGTTTAAATTTTGCAGACTAAGGCTTTCCTCCAACATAACGATCAAAATGCATCTGCGTTTTCTCTGGTACTTAACAACCATAACGTGTCAAGTTCACAATCGTTAATTCCCAGGTTCCTCAAATCTGAAAGCAAACTAGGAGTAGGAAGACAAATGTATATAATACGTAATAGAATTCCTATCCTCACATATAGCATTTATTTCACTTCAATTTGTCATACTAGCACATCATCCGCATCATATAGTATGGTTGTCTTGAATCTTATTGTAGAATTCTAAATAAAAATGCAAGAACAGGAGGCTATTGCAGAAGGGCCATTATTTTATTTGCAGAACCTGTTGCTTGCAGCATTCATGTGTGTGAAGACGTCAATGCTTGAACCGCAATCAGTTGAGATAAACAGTAAAGCACTCAAAGTTTGGACATAGGGGTGACGTGTTGACTTTGACGTTATTACGCAGTCTTGTTTTCTCTCTCCTTTTCCATTTCCATCATCAACTGTTAACTGCTTTTGTTTGCTGTGGGGTGGTCCTTAATTAGCAGATAGCATACATAGCCAGAAAATAAACCAATTGATTGATGACGCAGACTACGACCTTTTTGGATTTCTATCAGCCATTGCTAGTGCTAGTTGCACTAACAGATAAATTTGCTTAGGTTTCAAAATCAGTTGGTCGGTTAAAGTGGCATGTAACGAATGATGTTTGCCTTACTTTACTTGGAACTTAAGAGACTTTGCAAGGTTTTTGTTCAATAATGGGGTAGGGGTATCAATAGCAATGAGAAGGCCTCGGTTGAATATAGTCTGGAGCTACAGGCTGCAACTCATCCAGTGAGGATCAAACGACGTCCAGCAAATTAGGAGGAGTATGTGCATTAAGATGACCTGAAGCCCATGAAGGAAATTAGAGAACCAATTGCAAGCATGAGTCATTGTTGCGTTATTTTATTATGTTTTAATTCTGTACTATTCGATGAGAGAACAACTGTTAATTGTAAAATGATTGGCTCTTGATGAGCATAAAACCTGGAATGAGACAGCAGAGAATATTTTTGTTTTCATCTTTTGTTTTTGGAGGTTCTTCCCTATCCTCGAATTCAGGGAGTCATATCTATCAGTTTTACTGCTCAACCAATCGATTGTCGAACGTTTGGTACGTACATACTGATATTATGCTTCCATTCTGTTCAGAGACAATGGTGATTGAAAATCAGATGCCAATTAATTTTCATCCATATAAAATACCGATGTTGAGCGCTTAGAGTTCCCAGTTAACAAAAACCCTTAAAATGGAGAATCAGAACCCCCGTCTCTAGCTTTGATAGACTGCTAAGGTAACTGGGTTAAAGGAGCTCTTGTTGGCATACATTATACATAAACGAGTTTAAGTTGCAAATTGAACTTCCTTGGACTCTTCCCCTCTTTATCAACGTGGATGAGAGCTAAAACAGAAGTCTTTGTCTTAGCACTTATCCATTTCATGTTTTCATAAGAAATCAGTGGCCTCCCATCTTTGTCATGATTTTAAATCCGACTGCTAAGGGTACTCGATAACTGACAATACGAGTACAGCCAACCTATGAGATAATAATGTTTCGTCTTTGATTCTGCTTATTACTATTCACTTCTTTAATACCCTGAGGCCCAACCCAATATGTCAATTTGGACAGCTCCTGTGAGCATCCCTTTCGTGAAAGTTAGCAGTCTGAGTCTTGGATTGCTATTTGCAACACAAAATATTAGAGGCACGGCTCGTTTACTGTGATAGATTTGGATCTGTTGGGATAATTGTGCTGTACTATTATCTTTTTAAACCAAAAACTGATAAAGAATCGTTAGCTTTGTAGATAAGTAATTTGCAGAAAGTAAAGAACACCAATCCTTTTTATTTGGTTTGATAGCTTTAATGCTATCTACATCTAAGGTTCCCATTGATGTGGTTTCAACTAGTAATGAAGAAGAAGAAATCAGTTTACAGAGTTGAGTGTTTAATCAAAAACACTTGCAAAGAGACTTTAACTCTCCTAGTACTCACTGGTAAGAACTCTAGCTAACTCTCAAACATTTTTCACTCTCTTCTTGCATGCCAGATAATTGAATATAATATGAAAAAGAATGGTAAAGATTCTATGTGTCTCTCAAATTGCTTGAGTTGATTCTTTTATAGTTGAACACTGCAGAGCCTTTTGGATGAAATTGCATGAACAAGACAATAGTCATGTGCTTCTCACGTCAGTCACTTACTCCTTTAGATGTCTGCATATTATATCGGTTGAAGTTGCATTTAGATCCCTTCTGAAATATGTAATACGACTAAGTTTTGATTAGTGTAGCTTCTAATGTATTAATACGATAGAGTTTTGACCTTATGCTTCATATTTGTAGTGTTTGACTTGAGTGTGTCACGTGAGCATGTCTTGAGCTAAGTCATTTATGTTCTGTCTGAATAGAATCTTCGAGAGCCTCTCTCTCTTTCACTCTTCAATCTTCAAACACATTCTTCTTCGCTTCTTCATGTTTCTTCATTTTTGTTGTTTCTGAGTTGAGATTGATAGAGTATACGTGATTTCCATCACATTTTCCCTCTTACTCTATCAATCGTCAGCTCAGATCAAAAAACCGAGGGTGATTTTGAAAACCCCAAAACCCTAATTTTCGCCACACTAGTGAGATTGGATGGATCTACCTTCAGAGTCAAGGGGCTTCATTAATCTGTAAGTATTCCCTACAGAAAATGAATTTCTTTTGAGTTAAAACCTTTGTCCCAAAATCTGATGGATTTCTGTCTCCTGTGATTATCTCCAGATTGAAGGTCCCCTTGGCAATTCTATCTCTAACAAAGTGTAATCGCACATCCATGTGCTTGGATCTTTCATGGAGGATTCAATCTCTATTAAGGTACCAAGCACTCTGACAATTCGTATAAAATACTGGTGTTGTGATGTCTATGTTGATTTCTTTTAGTATACCTGATAGTCATGTTAGCTCCTTTACTCCTTCTGTGACAGCATAATACTCTGCCTCTGCAGTTGATAAACTCACTTCTGATTGATGTTGTGATTTCCAATTGATTGTGTTTGCTGATAGTGTAAAAACATATGCTGAGATTGACTTTCTTGTGTCCTTATCTGCTACATAATCTGCATCCACATAACCATATAGAGACAAGTAATTGCATTTAGTTAGTTTTGTTTTAGAGAAGCATAATCCGTAGTTCATTGTTCTAGATATGTATCTGAGAACACTCTTGAGCCCTTGCCAGTGTTCTAAACCTAGATTGGCCATGAATTTACTTAGGATACTAATGGCATATGCTAGATCAGGCCTTGTGAATAGCATAAGGTACATTAAACTTCGAACACCTACATCATAAGAATAGTGAGCCATAACCCTCTGTTCATCCTCAGTCTTATGACACTTGTCAGAAACCATCTGTAGATGTGACCTTAAGGGTACTGAAGTAGGCTTAGCTTATTCCATATTGAATTAAGCTAGGATCTTTCTTATGTAATTCCTTTGAACAAGCCAAAGCTTTCCTTCCCTCCTATGTCTAATTATTTACATTCCCAGAAGCTTCTGAGCTTCTCTTAGATCTTTCATTTCAAAATGAAGGCATAGATCAGACTTTACCTCTTGAATTCTATTCAAGTCCTTCCATGTGATGATTAGGTCATCTACGTAGAGCAACATAAAGACTACTTTAGTCTGGTTGGGTCGGTTGTGCTAGGCCCAAACCCACTCAAAATGACTCATGGCCCGATCGGTCCACCCCGCAAGGACTAACCTAGTCCCTATTAATTATGCTAGGCCCAGGCCCTAGTCCACGTATCCACAGCCCACTGGTAGGTGGAAGTCTCCCATGCATACGTAAAGACCTAAACCTAGCATCTATTCCATATATAAGGTATAACTTTGCCATGAAACAGGTACGTGATCAGAACCCTAGCTTCTCCGTTCTTAGCTATCAAACCCTCACCAAAAAAACTAACTTGAGCGTCGAAGGGACCTACCGGTTATCAACCACCGGCGTACCTTGCTTTGTTTTGCAGGTATTCTCTCATTCAAGACGACAACCTCATAGATCCGAACAATAACGTCCAACCTCGTCAGAGTCAGGCTGAACCAAAACGATTGCAAGACAAGAAGTTGAACAATGGAATCCTTTATTTCACTTAATTTTTAGTCCTCATCTTTATAGATTATTTTATTTGTGATATTCCACCCAAAAGGATCGAAAAATATATTTTAAGTAAAATTTGGTTTGAATTTATATGTGCTTATTGCTGACAACCTAATGTTTCATTCGGACTCCAGTTATCAATAGTCAATGTGGCGCATCATCAAAAGGCAAACTTATCCTTTTTGTTATAAGCTAACGTGAATTAGGGCTCATCCAGTCACTAAAGTAAATTGATTTAGACACAATCAATAAATTCAGTAAACATATCTAATATTATCTGATCATGATCTAATGTTTCATTAGGACTCAAGTTGAGTAAATTGATTCAGATACAATAGCTTAATCTTTATCCGTACCGTGTCTAATATTATTTGGCTGTTCTACATGTGGAATCGTGCATGAAGCGATGTATCCTCTATCTTTTGAGAAGACCTTAACCTAAAAAGGATAAAAGTATGTTGCGATCGAATAAAGGATAAATGCAATTAAATCAAAGACAGTTCTTATGGCCCTCAGATCCTCTGGCAAGGTATTCTGTATATAGTATGTGTTAGAGGATCTGGTACAAAGTATTTGAATCAGAGGATCTGATCTCGTTTTTATGATAAACACACAATTTAAATTTGATGGTAACGCCCTCTCTTTAAGCAGTCTATTAATCGAGTTCTTCCTTGGTGTCAGATTTCTATAACAATTCATCCTGATTTCGATAGGGGTGTCTTGTCTTTTACTTGTCATATGATTGTTAAGATGAGGTCAGTTACATTTTAATTATTCACTTAAAATAAAAGAGCACAGTCTATGATACTTAGCGTGTGCTTAACTGTGTGAATTAAAATCATTAATAAGTTTGGCTTGAATTTGAAATGTATGGACTTCCAACTAAAATAAGGAACTGTTGCTTTCGATCAACCCATTAACAGGTTCTCTCTTTCTTTCTGTTCTTTTTTGCTAAGGATGAGAAGTGAGCTTAAATTAATAAATATAATCTTATGCACTAACATTTTCTTTATTGTTTCTGACAATTACGTTACGTCTAGAAATGATAATAAGTATGGCATAGATATAACCATAAGCCACCATATTGCACAAACACTTTCGAGATTTTGACGAAATCGCTACAAAAAATATAGAGCAATGGCAAATAAAATTTTAATATAGTTGTTCATGTAATAACTTTGTATATGTATATATATACGTATAAACAAGATAACAATATCAATAAAGAATTATAATTAGATATGAAAAATAATAATTTGACTAGACTAACTGGAAAGTAGACGGGCAAGGTACACCTAGTAAGTAGGAAATTAACAGCGTGAATACATTCCTTCAAAAGGTAGACTTAAAGACGACTTTTCATAAGTTGAGACCATCTTACAACACATCGTGGGCTTGCCAAAAAAAAAAAAAGATAGGCCTCTGTCAGACTACTTTTTGTTGAGCAAAATAACATAGACATAGAAGAACTCAACTTAGCGTTAATCCATCTAAAACCATAATATTTGTGACATATCCATCTATTGAAGACGCATCCTAAATCACAAATACTATATATTAAAATTGCGAATTAGATATTAAATTTACGATTAGTTTAATTAGATAGACTATGTTATGATTTATGTATGCTAATTAGGTAGTGTGTAGCATAATGTACGAATAAATAGTACCGTTTGTAAACGTTCACTTGCAAAAATTCAAGGGATTATAATTTATAGTAACAACCTTTCGTGTTATCTTACTTATAAAATCTGTTTGTAAATGTTCACTTGCAAAAATTCAAGGGATTATAATTTAGTAACAACCTTTCGTGTTATCTTACTTATAAAATCTTCTTTTGATTTCGATAATGAATCAATAACTATAAGGATAGATATTTATGGAGATTCGATTTGACTGACAGATATCAACTCACGATATTTGCTCCGGAAGTACATATAAATACGTAGGCTCTTCAGCCGGAAACATCAGCTCATTACTCTTCACCTTTTCTTCTAGTCAATAGTCATGACTTGTTCTAAGGTTATTGTTTACTTATGCTTGGCATTGGTAGCAGCTGTAGCTACTTGCGTCAATGCGCTGGAAGTTTTACACGATGGAAGAGCCCTCACCCTTAATGGGAAGCGTAGGATTTTACTCTCTGGAGCAATTCACTACCCCAGAAGTACAGCCGAGGTATATATATGGATTATGGAGTACAAACATCCTCTTTTCTTATATCCTTAGTAGCCATGGTTTTACTAATGAAAATACTTTGAATGTGACAGATGTGGCCAGACCTGATTAAGAAGTCCAAGGAAGGAGGGTTGGACGCAATAGAGACATATGTGTTTTGGAATGCACATGAACCTGCTCGTCGCCAATATAATTTTGAAGGAAATCTTGATCTTATCAGATTCCTGAAAACCATTCAGAAAGAGGGTCTTTACGCTATTCTTCGCATTGGACCTTATGTCTGTGCTGAATGGAACTACGGGTATCTATCTATCTATCGGATAGTCTTAATTAAGCATGCTATTATTTGATGAATCTAATTAGTCTTTTTTCTTTTAATGAAATAATAGAGGATTCCCTGTGTGGCTCCACAATCTTCCCGGTGTTGATGAGCTCCGCACTACAAACAGTGTTTACATGGTACGTAAATGGAACTTTTCTTGCAACCTGTGGTTAATGTTTTTGTAAACTAATCAAGTTATTGAGTTTTTCAGAATGAGATGCAAAACTTTACAACTTTGATAGTGGACATGGTAAAGAAAGAGAAGCTTCTTGCCAGCCAAGGAGGTCCCATCATTATTGCGCAGGTGACACTTCTTCTGTTAAACATTAATTAGTGTTCCTTATAAATGACTAAAACGTGTAATGAACTATCTAACTTTTCTGAATATTTATATAGATCGAGAACGAATATGGCAATGTCCAGTCAGCTTATGGAGCTCCTGGAAAGGCATACGTAGAATGGTGCTCGAGCATGGCTGACTCTCAGAACATTGGAGTTCCATGGATTATGTGCCAACAGAACGATGCTCCTGAGCCTATGGTAACCTACAAATTCAAATGGCCGATGAACATCCAATTTTATATTTTACTGTTCTTATTTAATTGAACACAAGAAACTATTTTCTGCAGCTCAACACCTGCAATGGTTGGTATTGTGATTCTTTCTCACCCAATAGACCCAATAGCCCTAAAATGTGGACCGAGAACTGGACCGGCTGGTAAGTGGATAATTTAATTTATTTATTAATTCGAAGCACAATTTAATTTAAAACTGTGATCGAATCGGCTTTGCCTAATATAGGTTCAAGAGTTGGGGCGGTCCTGATCCACACAGGACTGCTGAGGATGTTGCTTTCTCAGTTGCAAGATTTTTCCAAAGGGGAGGCACTTTCCAAAACTATTATATGGTGAGTTTTTTTTTTCTTTCTGTTTTTGGACTACTTATTATAGTTTACTTATGTGTTTATCATTTAATTACTTATATTGTTTGGTGTTATTGCAGTATCACGGAGGCACCAACTTTGGAAGGACTTCCGGAGGTCCTTACCTTACAACTACTTATGACTATGATGCTCCGCTTGATGAATATGGTAGTAATCAATACTATGTTTTGCATTTATTTGAATATATACTACCTAGTTTTCTATCTTATTTAAATTACTATCTGACCAATCTTTTTTTCTTATAAAAACAGGAAATATTCATCAACCAAAGTACGGTCATTTGAAGCAGCTGCATGATGCTTTACATAGCATCGAGGAAAAACTCACCGAAGGCAACGTTACTACCATAGACTATGGCAACTCTGTTATGGTAGGCGATGAAGTTTCAGTTCAACACTAGCAACTTACCAAATTAAGACATTGATTGGGCTAATGATTTCTTATTATGCCTAATGACGTATATAGGCAACTATTTATACAACTGAGTGTGGCTCAAGCTGCTTCTTGGGGAATGCAAATGCTACTTCAGATGCCACAGTGACCTTGAATGGCATCGAACACACAGTTCCTGCATGGTCTGTCTCCATCCTTCCTGACTGCCAGACCGAAGTGTACAATACCGCCAAGGTAGTAAACAATAGATATATATATTGCTTTCAGATTTTGGTTAACCTACAAATGGAATATTAATGCTAATTGGCTCAACTATGTGATTACAGGTGAACACTCAAACTTCAGTGATGGGTAGACTACCAAATGAGGCCGAGTGTCAACCTGATTCTCTCAAATGGTCATGGAGACCTGAGAACTTGAATAATGCCATACAATTGGGTAAGGGACAGTTCTCTGCAAATCGACTCATTGATCAAAAGAACGCTGCTAATGATGCCAGTGACTACATGTGGTACATTACAAAGTAAGTTCTTTGAGTTATATCTTTTTTCTTCAATTAATGGTTTGGTTGTTAGATAAATTGTTACGATAACTGGTTTTCTTACAGTATAAACTTGGAAAAGGACGATCCTGTCTGGTGTGATGATATGACCCTCCGAATTAACGCGACCGGTCATGTTCTTCATATATACCTCAACGGAGAATATATTGGTATGTGACAAAAGTTATTGAACTTTTATATGCAGTTAATAAGATAATAAAATATGGTAACCTTAATTTATTCGATTTTTAGATTCTGAATGGGCTACATACGGCGTTTTCAATTTTGTCTGGGAGAAGAAGATTAAGCTGAATCCAGGAAAAAATTCGCTCGCCTTGCTCAGTGTGACCGTTGGGTTCCAGGTAATAATGGTCACATGTCGATCTGTACGTACTTCAACTAATAAATATAAATCAGATCTCTAATTAATCTCGTTTTGAATTGCAGAACTATGGTCCAAAGTTTGATCTGTACGACAGCGGAATTAAAGGTCCAGTTCAGATAATTGGACGCAAGGGTGATGAGACAATAATTAAGGATTTATCTGGACACAAGTGGAATTACATTGTTGGATTGCAAGGCTTGGATGAACAACGGCTGTACAGTTCAAATTCATCCAAATGGAATGAAGATAACCTTCCCAATAAAAGGATGATGACCTGGTTTAAGGTAAAATTAAATAATTGACAACATTCTTAATCATTAATAACTTAATTGGCATGGTTTATGTGCAGACCACCTTCAAAGCTCCATTAGGGTCAGCGCCAGTCGTGGTAGATTTGGAAGGATTAGGCAAGGGGCTTGCCTGGGTTAATGGCAACCTGATTGGTCGCTACTGGCCAAGCTATCTCGCCAAAGAACATGGTTGTGACCTACATGCATGCGACTATCGTGGACCCTATAACAACAACAAGTGTGTGACTGGTTGCGGTGAGCCTAGCCAGAGATGGTAAGTCGTAATGTGTTCTTGGTTGAGTACCAGCCAGGTTAGATGAACAAAAAAAAAAGTGCTAAAATGGGTGACTGCAGGTACCATGTGCCACGTTCATGGCTCAAGGACGACGGCAATTCCTTGGTATTGTTTGAAGAGTTTGGAGGACACCCATCGTTAGTCAACTTCCGAACAGTTGAAATTGAAGAAGCGTGTCTTGATGCTTATATGGGTAACACTGTTGAGTTGTCCTGCCAAGGCAAAACCATTTCCAACATCACAACAGCCATCTTCGGCAATCCACTTGGCACCTGTGGTTCTTTCGAAGCGGGTACTGGGTCTATCGACGTCTCAGACATTATTGCTAAGGTAATTAAGCTTCTAGTTTTCTAAAAGAATGTTAAACTAAATTTATGCTGCAGTGTTAAATCACACATGTTTAAATATTTTCAGGCCTGTGTTGGCAAAGAGAGATGCACCATCGAAATTTCGGAGGAGAAATTGGGACACCCTCAATGTGGCACCAACATTGTAAAGAAGCTGGCTGTGGACGCCACTTGCAGTTTCTAGATTTTAGTTTTTTAGGTCTAGTTTTGTAGGGAGGGTGTAGAAATTCCTGAATAAGCATGATTTATAAATAAAACAAGAGTTCAATCTTATTTTTACTTGCATGTTTCTGTTA
>JANJEY010000007.1:32140886-32167603 GCA_024703695.1 Erythroxylum cataractarum
TCAACATTAAGTTGAGAATCACACTTTCACTTACATGCAAATGCACATTCAAAATACATTTAACAATCACATTAAGTACACTTAGTTCCTCTCATTCACATACAAGCAACACTTCAATATCTCATCAATCATCACAATCATCGGACCTTCTGTCCAGAATCAACAGTCAAGACGCATTCATATCAACATTCAACAATCAATCAATACAAAAATCAAACAATGAAACGGGACCATCTAGGTCTACTCATGGTACGCTCCAGATTAGCATTTGCTTCTAAATTCTAGAAACGCTTGAATGCTGATATTTAACCTACACAACCCATTTATACAGGATACATATACATCACAATTTGTACAATCATAAGTGTTTAATAATGCACATACCTGAAATGAAATATGTACAATGCATGTTCATGACAGTCTCGAGTAATTTACCATTAATTTCATCACAAAGACATTCTCATATCAAAACTCATCTAAGTATAATTTATACTTAGGTTTGTTCCTTACTAAAACCATTAAAATCTCCATTCTTTTTTCATTGACTCACTTCAGAATTTTTTCCAAGTCACACTTTCAAGTCTTCTATTCACATTCAATCAGAAAGTGAAATTGATGTAATTTGGTCACACTATCTTCTATAAAAGTGTCCCTAAATTGTCTTATTTTTTCATTGACACCAAAATCACTCAATTTGGTTCAGTAATTTGGAAGATATGCCACAAACATTATTGGGTTGTTCACATTCAATAACAGTGTATTATGTACAATTTCCATCCAGAAATTCAATATCGTAGAGAAAGAATCAAAATTCGACTTCTTGAGACAATTTGTAGGTCTATATATCTAGTTTACTCCAAATTAAAATTCATCTCATTTGTAATCATAAAAATCAAGATACCATCAAAATATTGGAACATGTTCAGTAAAATATCCAATTCATGCTCTTCCAACCGATACCCTTACTTTGATTCAATCAATCTTTTTCAAATTAATATAAAAAGGTATAAATTTTTGTGGAGAGATAGAGAAATGTGTTAAGAATCTAATGCTTCAAAAATCAGGTCATTTTAAGGTTGGATGAAAAAGTTATGACCAAAAGAGTGAAGTATATTCAGATGGGGGGAGAGGATCTGAAGGGTCGCGTCGCAATCGCGACTTGCCTCCTCCTCTCTTTTCTCTTCTTCTTCAGACCTGTTTGGTAAAATGAGCATAACTTTCACTACAATTATTGGATTAAGATCGTTCAAAGACTATTTTAAAGAGGACTTCTAGACCTACAACTTTCATGAAGACCTCAAAAAATAATTTTTGCCTCTATAATGGTCAAATTTTCAAAATGATGTAGCTATCCCAAATGTCCCTCCTATACAACATTACAAAATTATAAAGGTCATATCTCTCTACTCTAATGTCCAAAAATTTCATACTTTATATCAATGGAAAGCTCTACAACTTCCATGAAGACAACTTTGTCAAAAACTCTCTATATCAGTACAGAAAACTCATGAAAGTTTCAGATCAAAATATTTTTAACTCTTTACTTACAACATTCAATTCCTCATATTTAATCCATCATTTCTAGTTCAATACTCATCATTTATCCATTATTGTAACACCCTTTCAACTCAACATCATCCATAACCAAATTATAGCCCATGATTGATCATAAACACTAATAATAGAATATACACTTATATATACATTCTTCATCAATTTTCTGCACTTTTTCCTACACCCAATACTGAACTTCAAGTCAAAATTGGAAACTCTCAAAAATAGAATTTGAAATTGATGTCTTCATACAAAATGTAGCCCTATCTTGCTAGTTTAATCCAAATCAAGAATCATCTCAATTGAACAACTAACGGGCAAGTTATGGCCAAAACACAGAAGCATACTCATAGGTTTTGTTTTCAAATCTTACCCTAATACAACTCATACCAAGATCACCTTTTCTACCTCATCACTCCTCATTCTCAATGCCATTCCAAATCCAAAACATTCACAAATCAATTCATGATCCATATTTGATCATTAACTAAAAACAGAACATATTCATTAACCCATTCATAGTTGGTTTTCTACACTCAACCTAACACCATTTTATGGATCATCCAACTTTCAAAATATATCTATAACAAATCATGGGTCATTAATGATCATTCACAATTACAAAAACATGAAATTTACATAGATTTTTTTCACCATCTACGTCACACACATTCCACTCACAAAATCAAGTCACCAATCCCACATTTCTCATCATTCTAGTTTCATTTAACAATACTCATAACATTTAAAACATAACTTACTTGGTTTAGCTTCCAAATCTTCAAACTAACACTTAGCCCTAGCTCCCAAGCATCCTATGATCTTCATCTTGGTTTTTCTTATGGAAAAGATGAAGACATTATGGAGGAAGTGGCAAGTGAAAGATGAGAGAGAGAGCTAGGTTCAATTTGAATGAAGATTGGCAACAAAAGTCATGGAGAAGGAGAAAGCCACGAAAATGAAGGAAAAGTAAGCAAAAATACAAGAACTTTTTAATAGTCTTTCTAATACATGATAGCATCGTGGCAGGCAATAAGGAGGGTCTTTAAAAAAAGTAATGACTTAATACATGGTTTGGAAAATGAAACTTGTCACTTACCACATATCCAAATTCGCATATATTTAAACTAGTTCTCTTATTTAACTAATCCAATCAATTTCAATTTATACTCCAATTGTCTCCTAATTTTCAATAGCACTTGTTAATAAATTCCTACATCATCTATAAAAATTTTCATTGTCATTTGACAGTAAATTCTACTACCATTTATCATTTGTTTTGTCACTTGACATTTTCCTAGTCTAAAAATTATCCCAAATTTTCAGAAATTTTCCTAAAATTCTTAAAAAATTCTAAATCTATAATTACACTCTCCAAATCAATTTTCAATACAAACAAACTACGATTCTCAATAACAATCACCTTTCATAAACAATTATACCCGAAATGTCAATGAATTCATGTATAGTCATTTTAAATGTGCATCATTTCACTATTCACATGCATGCGTATGTCATATTATGCATGAGCATGAGAATGCATTTTCTAAGTCTCTCTTTGATCTCACATGTATCAAATTTTAGGGTTCAAACCCTTAGTATGAGAACGAGATATTACATAATACAATATGAAAAAGAATGGTAAAGATTTTGTATGTATCTCTGATGCTTGAGTTGATTCTTTTATAGTTGAAGACTGCAGAGCCTTTCGAATGAAGTTGCATGAACAAGACTATAGTTATGTGCTTCTCACGTGAGTCACTTACTCCTTCAGATGTCTACGTATTATATTGGTTGAAGCTGCGTTTAGATGCCTTCTGAAATATGTAATACGACTGAGATTTGATTAGTGTAGCTTCATATGTATTAATACCACAGAGTTTTGACCTTATGCTTCATACTTGTAATGTTTGACTTGAGTGTGTCACGTGTGCATGTCTTGAACTAAGTCATTTATATTATGACTAAATAGAATCTTTGAGAGCCTCTCTTTCTTTAACTCTTCAATCTTCAGACACATTCTTCTTTGATTCTTCATGTTTCTCCATTTTTGTTGTTTCTAAGTTGAGGTTGATGGAGTATACGTGATTTCAATCACAGGATCATACGTTCATCCTGTCAGGTCCTTTTACTTTAGTTCTCATGGAATTCTTTTTATTTCTCAATTTTTATTTTTATTTAATTTTTAAAGATCATATATTATATATTATAATTTGAAACCTCATGTATGAATAATTTATTTATATCTAATGTTGTCTGCTCTCATTTATTTTAAGGCTTCACATTTCAGTCCTCCATTGAACACTAATCAAGAGTCCTTTTCGGATGCCAACTTTCTAAATAATGACAATTTTCGAATTTTTTTAATTAAAAAAATAGTCTGCCATTGCCAAAAAGTTTCATTTCATGTGAGACCCACAAAAAATATGTGAATGAGATAAAATAATACAGAGTAGGAATAGAATAAGTGGAACAGTTGATTTCATCCTAGAATCATAGGATAATAAATTTTATATTTTAGTTAAGCAATTTCTACTTTATTCTATCAAATCTCATACACACATTTATGTGAGATTCACACAAATGTATGGATAAATCAAGATTAAAACACCCTAACAGGACAGAAAATGTTCCGAATCATAGACCAGGTCCTAATCCATGACAAGGGCTTTACGTGGAGATATTTCTTAGTAAGTAAGAAGTTAACAAAATTTACAATCTTGTCATATAACTTTACTTATTTAAAAGAATATTTTGTTATTTAAAGTTACAAGTACCTACATTTATTAGAAGCATTTTGAAAAAAAAAAATTACTAAATTTTTATCGAATTATTTTAACATAATTCATAATTAAAATTAAATTGGACTAGTTATACAAATTTTATAATATACTTAATTATCAATCATTTAATAATTTATGTTAAGAATTGTAATAATACAAAGCGCATTCTGAATTTTAGAATGATAATACTATTATTAAAAAAACAATAGGTTGTACTAAAGTTGATAAACAAAAAGGTTACGATAGTGAAAAAAAAGGATAATTTTGCTCTTTACCATTCAAATCGTGGGATATGAACTAAGAAAAAATAGGACCATCTCATTCGACGGATGTTTAATAATTAGAAAGCAAATGTTACAAGCATCAATATTTCATTTCTCTTTAGAGACAAAGGTACGGCCCTGACAAGAAAGCTGAACCTGCCTTTCTTTTTTACATTCCGAAACCCTGGCAACTGCACATGGTAATCAAAACTATGGTATTGCAGTCAATAATCACAAATATAGATTCAGTGAAGATTGAAAGAAAGCAATACAGATGTTATATACCACGAGTGGAATAGAGTTAAAATTTATCAGCCTTTACATCTCTGTCCATCAATAGCACACAGAATTCACGAACCAAATTGCAACTATTGATTAAAGAAAAAAAAAAAAAAAAGGATGACATTTTCTTAGCAAACTATAATACATCATCCAGTACCAAAATAGGTGGTGGGTAGCACCATGGTATCATCGGTAACACCAAGATTGACACCTTCCATGAGAGCCAATCTCATGTCTTCCGACGGTTTCCAATGTCGCTTCCGCTGGTTTATGAACCAGTTGTTGATTTGCTTTTGGTCTAGCCCTGTCATTTCCGACAACTTTGCTTTATCATCTTCCTGCGCCACATTCCTGAGTTAGATGTCCATAACCACTTCTCCGGTCATAGTTTACGCATGCTGAACGATGATCTCGAGCAGGATCTCATTTTTAGAAAGGAATATGCATATTCTATTGTATCTATGTGAGTTCACTTGCTATGCACACTCCACTAGTTTCAGCAATAGTAAAATCACTTGTATTCCAAAGGTTGCTTAAAAATCTAATTTAACAAATGTACAAATTAAGATCACATCATTAATCGGGGTAGTTTGCATTGTCATTGTGGTTTAAGATTTGATTTCAGAATTTGACGTCCTTTTACATCTTAATGCAAGTTCTTTACAAGATGCTCTTGTCCTCTTCAACTAGCAACAAACAGAAGTATTGCTAATCATGCAAAGCAAAATGGTGATAAAAAGTTAGTACTTAACAAGATAGTGTGGCAATGAAGTCTTGATTTACCGTAGGATAGGGCCATTTATAATGGCTGTTCCACCAGTCAAGAAGTGTGGTCCTTGCATCTTTTGGAAGTTTTCCTTTCTTTCGTTTCTTCAGGAACTCTTTTCTCAAGTTACTGAGGTAACCACTGTACTTGCGCAACAGCATTCCCTTGACATCCTGATCGATGCGGTGACTGGAAGAAGATTCTTGACTTTCTGTTCCTTCAACCTCCCCACAACTTAAATCTTCTTCTGAAGTCTCTGCTTCTTCATCTGCATACAATATCAACAACCAATTTAACATGATTATTGCCAAAGCAAACTAAAACCATATATCAGAAGATCATTTTAAATAACCGTGTCATCCCATGGAGATTGTCCATATCAAAAGAACTTCGAAAAAGTAAAATTCGTGTTCAGTGACATGTTAACAATCATAATTTGATAAACAATTGGAATGAAGTGTTGCTCATATGTATAATGTAGCAAATTGTCCTCTTTGTCATGAACAAAGCAAACTCAAATGCAGTCATCCAAACAACCAGAAAGCCGAAGCAACAACCATTCAATTATGGTAGCCAAAACTTGTCTAGATTTATTTTCAATCCGTCTTCTTGGATAAGTATCATTCAAGAGGATGATGCACGACGAGGATAGAAGACTATGAGCCTCCTCATGCAGTTTTTCAAGCATGTTCGAAATCCCTGCTATTAGAAACTTACAATTGCAAAACAAAGGTAATATTTTGCTCTTGTAGCAATCTGTACACTTCATGTATTGCTCTTAGGTTCTTATAAACTCCATCTTCATTTTTAGACAAGATTAATTTTGTTAACACGACATATTTCTCATGACATCCTAAACTAAGATACATTTGCAGTATTGTCAATAACACAAATATAAACCATTAGGAAAATAATATCAGGGCATCAAATGCATTCGAAGCCCTTCGGTGAATCATCAATTTGCTAGTCAAGTTTGGAACAAAAAACTGTATTGGATACCCTCCAAGGACCAACTTGTAATTGATTTCATGTGAAAATGAATGTGGACATTTAGGCCAAGGAAGATACATAAACTTGAACTATTCAATTGTGAAACCTAATTAGTTTCTCTAAGAAAATATAGAACTTAACCAAGGGAAGGCAAATAATTTGTAGGTAAATTAATACGTTACAACTTTATACCAATAACCAGCTTGATAGAAAATGTGTTGAGGAGTAGATCAAATATTGTTAAGTGTTCTATGTTGCAAAAAATTTTAATAAATAAATAATTGCCATCCTTTGAAACCACTACTATGAGAAAGATTTTGATCCACGGTAGACGTGATATCACGGGAACTTCTGACATAGCGTACGCCGAAGTTCTAATGTTAATAGCCAAAGGAATCGTACATACATACAATTCTTTGGAATAAACAGATAGTCGTTTATAGAAGGTAAAAGTTTCATTGAAATAATGGCCCTGTTTAGCAATCAACGGATTGCATTAGCTGTTAGCTGATTCTATCAACAATTAGTTGATAGCAAATTATATCAGCTGATTTGACCAAGATGTTTAATAAAATTAGTTCTTTAGTATTTGCTATTTATGTGTAAAATGACTTATAAGTGTATGAATTTAAAAAAAATTATAATGACATGAGTATTATATTTTAATATTTCTTTAAATATTTTCATAAGAATTTAATTTTAAGATATTTAATTTTGCAAATATTAAGTTTATAAAATTATGTAGGGTTAATGGACGACATAAAGTTTATAAAAGTTTATAAATCTATTAAAAAATATAACATATAATAATAATAATAATAATGATGACGATGATGAGTACTTTTTTTCTCCTTTCTCAATCTTAAATTAATGATAGACACTTAACATAGGCACAAAATTAATAATTATTGCAAAAAAAAGAAAGCTTCATCAATAATTACATACGCAGCTTATAAGATTGGGATGAGGCAACAAAGAAAAAAAAAAGAGTGTTTTTGGATCATTTTGGTTTTAGAATCCAAGACAGAAGCATAGATATTCATTTGAGTTTGCAAAGACTTAAGATTAATAAATTCACAGTGGGTATATACATTACAAGTTGCTCCACTTTGTTGCTATTTGTAGGTTTTGGAGAGGGCACAATCTGTCATTTATAATAAGCTGAAGCAAAACACTACTCCTCTTGAGCTTTTTAAAAATCAGTTGATTGGGTTCAATCAACCAACCCAATCAGCCAACTCAATCAACTGATTACCAAACACTAAGAGCAGCTGGTCAAAAGGTCAGTAAGCTACATTTATTCAATCAGCTATTTTTTGACTGATCAGCCAACAACCAAACGGAACCAATACATAGCAAATACATCAGACAGTTCTCACAATTTCAAGTTGTGTTCAGAAAAGAAATATTACTTAGGAAGGGATGGGATTTTAATAACATGATTTTGCCAATGAACACGTCTACACCCATCAGAGCGCTTTGAAGAAAAAGAAAAGATGGCCATAAATACAACAATTATAAGTTAGATGGTAGGTAAGAACCAATATTTCAACACACTGCAAGCAAAAACTATTCTTTTCTACAAGTAGAAATTTAAACACCTTGCACCCACCACAATTCAAAGCATTTTAATGCATAGTAGAATCAAAACTAAGAAGTACACTTGAGCAGGTTGAATACTTTTACTTGTCTTCTACTTACCAGAAACATAACCACAGCTTGTCGTCAGCGCTCCTTTACAGAGATTACTTAATTGTAATTCTATGTTGCTCAAGAAGGTGGTCGCCTCATTGAACGGCTTGGATATCTCTTCCTTGTATCTATGAAGAACCTCACAGTATGATTCCTAACAAAATTACAGCAGAAACTCATCCTTATTTGATATCATAACAAGATGGAAGATAAAGATATTATATTACTTTTCCTTCTCTTGATTTGGCCCAAGTAAAAGTTGCTTCTTTAATCAACTTTCTTGATTTGTTTGAAACCAAATAGAAGCTTTGAATAAAGAACAGGAAACAACATGAAGCATAAATATTACTATTAAATTTTGGAATTACCATGAACTCGTCCAGTTCCGGGTCTGTTCCTATCGCACTAAGGCAATTGTTCAGTGGGCAGTTTGCATTGCCTATCTCTTCAAGTAGAGACGCTATTTCTGGCGGTGCACCAACCTTGAGAAACGAAAAGAGCAGCACAGTAAATTAATTTTTTTTGACTCACCTTTATCAGTAACTCAATTCCTTTTCGACTTTTGATAACAGTATTTTCTAGCTTTTTGAGAACAAATCAATGGAGAATCAGCTTTAAAAAGCAATAGTAAGCAGTTTTGAAGATTGAATACAAACATACAACAAAGCATTAGTTATAACCTTTTGACACTCAATGTGTGCAGATACTAGGTCTGGGTACCGAGGGTGACTTGCGATTTGGGTCTTGATTAGATCACACATATCCGATCCTGTGATCCGATTACAATGATCACCAGCTTCAAATTCAAAGAGATTATCCACCGGACTATGGAATTCGATACTTGTACAAGCAGCGAAGTTATTAGGAAAGCTTTCAACTCCAACTATATCATTTGAACAAGATATTGTAGGATCAATCCTGTAAAAGTCCTCCATGAAATTTTTGGTGCCCAGAAAATAAAAAAAAAACACCAATCTTGAGATGAGAAGACAACACCGGACCAGTAAGGTCAGTAACCTTCAAAAGACAGGAGTTTCCATAAAGTGGACATCAAGTGATCAGATGAAGCAAGCACATTCTTAATATGGGCACATCTAAATAGGTTTATGGACAAATGAGCAATCTTTAAACTTCTTCAAGCACTAAAGAAATCGAACCGCCATTAGAGGCTGTCCAGGTTCAAAAACCCCTAAAGAGAGAGAACAGCAAGAATAAAAACAGTAGGTAGTTTTATGTGTGGCTCGACTTTTCATTTCTTCCAAGGCGGTACATAAAAACTAAAAAGGCACATATACGCAGATGATCAGGAATTACACCGAGAGTAATAAAAAGTGTAGGATAGGAAGTCAGGTCTCAAGTTTGAAGTAAACAGAACCAATCCCCATCATAGAAAAGCCGCATGTTCCAGGGGACATCGTAATAAAAGAACCAGACCCCAAATGAGCTTTCAAGCAGAGAAATGTAAAAGCCCCATTACACAAACTCGAAGTTCAAGAATCTGAGTGAAGCAGAACCCACGGAGAGAGAGGAAGGGAGAGAGGCAAGTACAGATGACTGTGAAGCAACCTCAGCTTTAGGACTCGGGAGCGGAAAGAGACCGCACGTTACTTACTTTTCCAAGAAGAACTCAGATAAAAGCATAGTGAGATGGAGAGAGAAGTCTCAGCGAGTGTGACCTTCAATGAGAGGTTAATATCTGAAAAAGGTCGTCTATATACCACCGCATAATAAAGACAGCGAGATGAAAGGTATGGTTTGCACGTTCTTGCACGCTGAGTAACAGTATAATCATATCATGGGCGCGGTGTAGCCCGTATTTATAGAGGATATGTTCCTTTTATGTGGCCAGTTTAACTGTGACATGACATTCTGCCACTTTGCACATTGTCATTGGCTTAAACATGCAGACCTTTGTTGGACCGCGTCATAAACCTCAGTAATTTGGTACTGTACAACCACAACGTCCTGTTCTTTTACCTCGCTGCTCACTGGCTTCCTCGTTCGTCGACCCACGTTATGATATTATGATTACTCACCACACCTGAGCTGACTAGCCAGGTTAAGGTACAGACTAAGACTATAATCGTTTAGACAAAAGTTTTGTTTTCATTGTCAATCTTCGTTCGGGTTCATGCTCTTAGGTTTTGGATCAATGACCCACAATAGCACATCTGCATTTGCTTGTTTAAATCGAGTACTCCCTCTTTTGTACTGCTTAACGAAAAAAGAAACCCACATGAGAACATGATAACACGTATCTTCTGTTCACGAACATTTAGTGAGGCAAAAGGTGAGGTTTGATCCTAATATGTGTCATACGTTGCCAGGGTACTTTGGAATTAATAGGAAAAAGAATTCAGATAGATAATGCCTGCCACTGCTAAGTGTATTAGGTTTGATGGCAAATTTAGATAATGCCTGCTACCGCATGTATTAGGTTTGATGGCAAATTAAGTCATTCTTGCAATGATGGCAGGTATCATAATGGCTTAGTAAAATGGTTCCTTTCCTGCACCTTTGGAGAACATCTGTTGACATTACCTGTTATTAATTAAAAGCACTTCTGTGATTGCATGACGAATAATGGCCTCTCCAATAGTCCTTTTCTGTTTCGGTAAATAAGAAGATCCTATATCAAAATGATTAGTTGTAACTAAATTATATTAAGTATACGTATCAGTATAATGTATTTTGTACCCCATCAACTGAAAAACGGTATAAAACTAAATATAATAGTACCGATTGTCAGTATCAATCAGTATCGGAAATTTCACATGAAACCTGCCGGCCGGTATTTGCGATCTAGGGTGAGGATAGTTAAGTAATTTTCTTTTTTACAAATTGATCTTCCAATTTTTTTTAAATTTACAATACTGGTAGATTTTCGACCAATATTTGTTGGAAGACCAATTTGCAAAAAAGAAAATTGCTTAACCTCCCCACCCAACACTGTTAGCTACTCTCTCACACTCTCTCTCACATTTCTCTCTCACTCAGTCACTCTCTTTCTCTCAGTTCTCCTCTCCGGTGACTGTCCTCTTCGATGACTCTCTACCATCGTCTCTTCCTCATGGTCACAACCAATTATGTCTCTCTCTTCGACGACGACTCTCCACTCTTTTGTGCGCACCACATCAAAATCAGCCAGCCACTGGTCTCCAGCCACCACTTCCAACCGTCCACTACCATGCCCAGTACGTGTAGAGTGTAGAGTGTAGTAGAATCTGCAGATCTAGAATTTCAATTTTCAAATCTAGATCCAAACTTGACCGACCTGAACTGCACTAAACTGACCTAACTTTTAATTGCATTTTCTAATTGTTTGGATGTGTTTTTTACTCTGAATAACAATTGTGTATGTGTATGTTTTGTGGTGGTTGGAATTCTTGAAAATTTTTAAATTGTAAATGTGAATTGGGAAATTTGGGTTTGAAAGTTGGAATTATTTGTGTGAGTTGGTTCAATTTCAATATAATTTAGGCATTGCCAATTTATGTAAAAATTCATGCATTAGAAAATTTGGATTTGAAACTTGAAATTGTTTGTGTTAGTTAATTAAATTTCGATGTAATTTAAACATTGTCAATTTATGAAGAAAATTAATGCATTAAAAAATTTTGGGAAGAAACTAAGTACTGTTGATTAAAATTGGTGAATGAAATATTGTTAAATCAAAGTTGGGAATTATGATTTTAGTAACAATATTGATTAAAATTAGTTAAGAAAACAAACTAATTATAAGCATTATAAATTGAATTGTATAAGTAAACAAAATATATTAGTTTATAGTTGAATTATGAGATTACATAAAGTAAGTTGTAAACTTATAATTGTGAGTTATGGTTGAAGTTGAATATGTTCTAGTTTTGAGTGTATGTCTTTAGTTTATGGTTGACTGGTGTAATCATACAAAATAAGTTATATTATATGAGATAGACATGTATATTGTGTAATTGTGTGTTTTAAATACTTGAATTGTTGGTTTTTGACTTATTGGTATTTTGTTAAATAAAATTGAATTTCGTATGATGTAATAATATAAAATGAGTTATATTATATAAGATGGATATATGTATTGTGTAATTATTTGTGTTGAATACTTGAATTGTTTATTTTTGACTTGTTATTAAATTGGGCTGGATGAAGTTGAATTGTGTATGATGTAATCATACAAAATGAGTTATAACATATAAGATGTATATATGTATTGTGTAATTGTTATATTGAATACTTAAATTGTTGGTTTATGATTTACTGGTAAATCATGTTGGATGAAATTAAATTATATATGATATAATCAATTAATCATATAAAATGAGTTATATTATATAAGATGTATATGTGTATTGTGTAATTATGTATATTGTTGTTAGTTTTTGATTTATTGGTAATCTTGTTAGATGAAATTGAATCATTTATGATCTAATAATATAAAATGAGTTATATTATATAAGATGTATATTGTATTGTGTAATTGTGTTAGTTTGGACTTTTAAATTAAACAATAAAATTTTTGTACTAGTAATTGATAATGCAATTATTTGTTTTTTATTTTAATATATGTCTTCATTTATTTTTACAGATAAATGGTAGGAAGTTCAAGTACAGCTGATAATTCAATACAATAATCCAACTGGGACTCATGTTACATTAGTCTCCGGTATGAATAAATATACTCTTGGCTTGTTTTGTAACATGCATTTAAAAGTTGAGGGAATCACCAGATTAAAGAAACATTTAGTTGAGGTTAAAGAAAATGTGAAACCTTGTAAAAAAAAGTGAGTCATGATATAAAATAACAAATGAAGACTTTGATTGAAGAGTATAAGTGTGAAAAAGATAAAAGAGAGAGATTGAATTATGAAATTAGTAGTGGAAGTATGTTTTTCGGTGTTTAGGATGATAGTAGAAATGTTGAAGATGGTAGTGTTTTGTCCTAGCTAGAAGTGAATGTTGCATCTTGTTATGATGTTAGGAAAAGAAGAAGGCAAATGTTGTTGTTTTTTTACAATATGAATAACTCCTAGTACCCTGCAATCAAGAGAAGCAACTCATAATGTAGATATGACAATTGCTAGATAATGGTATGATTCATGTATAACATTCATTATTTCCCAGTGTTATTATTATTAGTTTATGGTGGATGCTATAGTCTATTACGGTATGGGATACAAAGTTTCTTCTATTAATGACTATAAAGGTAAACATTTGAGTAACTCTATTTATGAAATTAAAAGTTATTTGAAAAAAAGAACAATAACTTGAGTTACTTATGGGTTTTCAATCATGTGTGATAGACAAATAAGAGACATGGGTCTATTATTAATTTCTTGGTTTATTCTGCAAATGGCTCATTGTTTTTTAAATTTATCAATGCATTTAGCCTTGTTAGGAATGTTGATAATTTATTTGAAATATTTGATAAAGTTGTGAATGAAGTAGGGCCAGAAAAATATTGCTTAATTCATTATTGATAATGATTCCACTTATAAAGCGATTGGAAGAAAATTACAAAGCAAGTATAACTCTTCTTTTTGTACTCCTTATGCTGAATATATTGCATTAACTTAATGCTATAAACTATAAGGGATGTTATGTATTTTCTTATTATTGATGAGATTGTGCAGAAAGTAAGAAATATAACAAAGTTTATCTATAATTGTGTATAAGTCTTGAATTTAATGATAAAGGATTTCACTAATGGTAGGAAATTGTGTCTTCATGCTACTACAAGATTTATAACAAATTTTTTATCACCTCAATGTTTTATTATGATGAAGAAAGAGTTGAGACAGATGTTTATAAATAAAAAGTGGGTTACATCTCAGTATGTTATGCTAACTCCAGATTAGAGGTTTTCATAATTATACTTGAAAATAATGAATTTTGTTCCCAATGTCAATTTATCATCTAAGTTTGTGAGTCTTTAGTGAGGGTGTTTGGTCTGCTAATGGTGAGGAAAAGATAAAAATGAGTTATTTTTATGATGTCATGAAGAGGGTGAAAGAAGCAATAAAGCTTAATATGAAAAATAGGTCTTCTTTGTACACACCTTATCTTACAGTCATCAATGAGAGATAGGAAAGGTAACTTTACTCTCTATTTTTTATAGTTGAGGCGTTTTTGAATCCTAATGTCTACTTCAGATTAGTTTTTACAAAGAAAGTTGAAGTTAATAGAGGAATGTTATAAACTATTGCAATAGTTATTGCCTATGAGATGATGTAAGATCTCCTAAGCTCATAGATAGAGATTTTTAAAGAGGGTTCTGGGGATTTTAAGATGTCAATTGCTATTTGTCAAAGAACAAAACTTAATCCAAGTTTAATCATCACTTTATTTTGTTTACAATGTTATTTTTGTTATCTTACGACTTACAGTTTCTTAGTGAGACCAATTTATAAGTAGTGTTCCAGAATTGCAAAGATTTGTAATTCAAATTTTAAATCAATGTGTAAGTTCAACAGGCTATTAAAGAAATTGAAGCACATTTGAATTCATCCATTTTAAGAAAAGGAATAAATTATAGCACAAAAGATTGAATGACTTGGTATTTGTTCGATACAATTTAAAGTTTCGGGAAAGGTATATTACTATCATTATTAAGATTGAAATAATTTCTTATAATTTTTTAATGATTTCATTTTATTTTTTACTAGGACTTTTAATATAACAAGTAGTTTAATGAATCCAATTTGCATTGATAATATCAATTTTTTGGCATATTAAGGTTTTGAAGAACCAAGTGTGATAGATAAGAGTAATTTGGAAGATAATATTGGATGAAAAAGCATTGACATGTCATTTGATGTAATGAATTTGAATGATGGTGATGATGAGGCTCCTCTCAATAATGAAGATTTTGTACCAAATGAGAATTGAGGTCAATACTGTAGGCGATTGAATGAAGTTCCAAGTTTTTATTTCTTTTTTTTTTATTATTTTACATATATTTGATTTATATGCTAAATTCTATACATGCAATGTTACTATAAATATTTTTGTTTCACGTTTTACTTCGAATTGGTTCTTCAGCTCAAACTCTTGTTGTAAATTATAATTATAAGGGAGTAACAGATATTTATTATTCTTTTTATTTAATGTTTTTAATGTTATTATTATTTATTATATGATAAAATTGTAATATTTTAAATACTTTGTATTGTTCTTAATTTTAAATTTGTACGATAATTAAACAATCTTTTTCATATTAATATTGGTTATTATTTATATGTGAAATATGTGAAAATTAATGTTAATAAAAATAAACGAATTGTTGTTATTTTAAACTTCTATTATTATGATATTTGGAGACATGTTTGATATAAAATTATAAAGTATATAGTACAATATACTAATGGATTGTTTTGCAATTTAAAAAAAATGGATTGTTTTGCAATTTAAAAAAACCAGGGATTATTTTATAAATTTAAAAAATTACTTAAAATGGTACTCGATATTGACCGATATCAATATAATACCAAACAAATCTAAATCAAATACTAATATCGATACTGTTATGATATTCATTTCCATTTGTAGTTTTAAATTAAAATTGTTAAAATTTTCCATATATTATTAACAAACCAAAATTCTTATTATTAATTAATATTAAATAATTAATTGTAATAAAAATAGAAGAACAAAAAAAGATTATTTTTAGTTTAATTAAATTAATTTAATAGCTATTTAATAAACATATTTTAATTTAAAAAATCTTTAAAATATATTTTAAATATATTATCTATTAAATATAAAATTAGTTTATCTCTATTTCTATCTAATATTGAACTATTATCAATAATAAAAATGTAATTACAATGATACTAATAATTAATTTTTTTGTTGACAAAAAATAAAAATGATAATAAAATCAAAATTTAAAAATTGGGAATGAAACTAAGCAGGTAAAACAAGAAGTCTAATATTTAAAATATTCATCATGTATTAGTTTGCCATAAAACCGACAAATGATTAAATAAAATTAAGATAATTGCAACAAAATATTCTTAGCTATCGAAGAAATTAACATTTAATTGAAAAAGAGATTGTTAGATAAAAATTAATTGATTTATGTTAGTTTATGAGAATTTAACTAATTAATTAATAAATTGATCAGTTTTTAATAACAAAAGTCATTAAAGTAAATTAAAGTAAAAAATCAAAATCAAAAGAAAAAATTAAACGGTTCAAGATTTTTACAGTTAAGTCGGTAAAACTGGTTAGGCTTTTTAATCATCAATAAAAACATAAATAGAATCAAATGCTCCTTAAATTAAAAAAATGTGAATTTTTTTGTAGTTAATTTTAAATAAATTAACAATGTTACATCATGTTTATTTTAGGTGTTATGTACTTATAGCAGGGTAATTGGTGGATCATTCTTATTTTTAAATCCATTCAATGTGTCCCGAAATTTTGGTTACTTGTAATTCTAAATCATCATTTCTTTTTTTTTTTGGTGAGGAGGGGAAGACTTGGGGAAGACTAGGTCCTCAGAAAGGCAATAGATTGACAGTCGTTGTCGAGATGCAGACGAAGCCCTGGGGTGGAGTCGACCAATAAGACCACATAGGTACCTGTGACGATCCAATCTTCGTAAGGAAGTCTGCACAATGATTACCTTTGCGAAAAACATGAAAAAGGGAGCAACGCCACTGTCGAGTTAAAAGTTCCTGAACATCCCGAATAATGACAAGGTGAGGGTGATAAGGTTGTGATAAATCTGAGATAATATTGATCACAGCTAAGCAATCGGTCTCCGCAATTACATTACAGTACCCCAAGTCCCATGTGAGTTGTAGACCATGTTTGAATCCTTGTAATTAGGCGAGGATGTTAGTCGCAATGCCAACAGAGTCGGAGAATCTTGCAAGCCAACGCCCCTCAAAGTCACGAAGAAGGCCCCCACAACCTGCTTTACCGGGATTACCAGTCACGCTCCCATTGGTATTGAGTTTAACAACTCCAGGAGGTGGCTTGGTCTAGGCGATCCACCTAGGGGCACGGGGAGAGGCCACAGATGCTCTCGAGTCAACCATGCTAAGACAATACTGCAGAAGCGAACGATGCCAAATCAATTGGGCCACAGTAGATAGAGACTCCCCATTGATGATCGCTTTATTACGTGCGCACCAAATGATCTAGCAGCCAAGTAGAAACTGAAGAATGAGGGTTGGGGGGACATGGAGAACAAATACATTCGACGCCACCCAGTCGTCCAAAGAAGCCGCAAAGAAGGAAGGAGCAACATTCGGAGCACTCAAATAGTTCCATTTGTTGCGTAAATCATCATTTCACCCACTAATAACGTCATTTTTTATTTATATTTTTAAATTTAATAAAAATATGCTTATTTGAATTTTAATTTTAAGTTTTCCAATTTTTAAAATTTATTAAAACAAAAAATTAGTTTTTTGTTTTTATTTTATAACCACATTTATTATCAACTAAATATATTATTTAATATATTAATTATTAATAAGAATTGTGAATAATTTAAATTAATACTATATAATTAATTAAATATTAATTAAAATTTGAACAATGTAATTTAATTTAATTATATTAATTAAATAATTATTAATAAATATAATTTAATTTTAAAATATATTCATTTAAATAAAATTTGATTTAATAACTAAAATATATTTGAAATAATTTTTAATTTTAAAATTTTAAAATAAAATAATTTTTATTAATAAGTATTATATAAGAGATTTAAATAAATTTAATATTTAAAAATAATTTATCTTTAAAATTTATCCAATATATAATTATTATCAATAATTCCGTTGACATTTACAAACATAATTTTGTTTTTTTAGAAAACAGAAAATAAGAACTAAAAAAAGATAGCGAAAAAACTAATAAGTTACCAATCTTTTCTAATAAGTTATCTTGCTTTTGTCGGGAGAACTTTTCTAAGTCAGTTGACTATTTAGTTGTCATTTTAAAAAGAACTTTTTTAAAAGAGCTTTATATAATAGATTATTTGACAACAAAAAAATAAAAAAGTATTTTTAATTTTTACTATATTTTATTTTATAACTAAAATTATTTATGCATATAAATATTATTTAAAATATATTAAACAATATGAAAACACAATATACTAATTATTATATAATTTTAAATTATATAAAACATAAATGAAAGTATATCTAATCAAATCTTTTATATAGATTATAATATAAGTAAAACTAATATAAAAATAAATATTACAACATATAAAAAGTCAAATAATATTATATAAATTTTAAAATAAACATGAAGATATATTTGTGAGTATTGTGATAACTATGTGTAAAAATATAAGGATAAAGGGGACTAAAAAATAGTCTTATTAATTGATCTGAAAAATTTATCTGAAAAAGTACTTTTTTAAAAAGCTCCAAATTTGAACTTCTTAAAGAGCTGCATTTTAACTTCTAAAAAGTCATTTATACGAAAAATGTATTTTTAAAATTTATAATTAAATACTCATTTTAAAAAAAATTTAAAATTAAAAAATTACTTATTTACCCTTTAAAAGTTAATACAAACATATAATTAGTCTTGCATGCTCGGGACAATGAATTAAATGTGAAGTAGGTGCTAAATCATAACTCAACTTTATAGAAAACTGGAATTTAGGTCCATTAATGTATCCCCAGACACCAACACTAGAATCCTAATTAATTCAGCGGATGTGATTAGTAAATCTGTAAAGTGGAAAAGGCTATCAAGCTAAATCTTTGACTCTCTTTCTTTCCGTGACTATATATATATATATGAATAAAATTTAATAAAATATATTAAAATTAAATTATTCAAACAATCATCATATGTGAATCTAAAGATGATTTGATTTAAATAATCATTAGATATTCAAATTTCTATTCGTACAAGTGTACGAATAGACACGTCGTGTAGGCAGAAAGGACACTAGTGCTATTCATTAGCACGCCGTTTCCTGTAGAGGTATAAACACTATACCTCTCAGATACCTTTTTTATTTAAAATTTTTCTTAAATTTCCTTTGTCATTATATAAACTACAACTCTGTTAAATATTCTAAAACAGCGTTTGTCAATAGTATGAACAAAAGAACTGGTTGATTAATGCAAATTAATCCATTTTATGAACTTGTATGCCTATTCTTTCTTTTATTCTTGGCTTCGTCCGTAATGATTGAAGGTTAGAATAATATTCAAAATGGAAGATTGTAATGAATTTCTTTGGTTGATTATAATCAAAATAACTTTCCGAAGGGTAATTCGAGAGTTATTAACTGCGTACCTTATGCTCTAACAATTCCAATTAATAACAATTCTTTGTACAACCATTTCCACATTAATCAAACTTGAGGTTTTGTGAAATTTTATTTCTAAGACTCTATAAATTAGCATACATTGGCGTTTTGTTTTGTAAAAGATACAAGTTTTTCTGATTTTATTTATTTTAAAACTAGTCTTATTATCCAAAATTATCTAAAAATATTATCTCATATTAAATATATATTTTTACTAAAATTTTGTAAAATTATTGTCACATAAATCCCTATCATGCGAAGTCAAGATAACAACATAAGCTTTTTCATGAGTTTAATAATTTTTGACATGAGAATTTTTAAGGGTTAAGAAGGCTTAGGGAGAAATTAGATTGAATCCAAGTGAGCCTATATACAATCAAGACATTATATTGCAATACAAAACTTTAAGGCAATGGATTATGAGTCATATTTTTGTACATAATCCTCTTTATCCTTAGATCTCTTTTCGAAGTGGGATTACTTTAATTGCTGGAAAGTCTTCTACGTAATTGTTAAAGCATAACATTTCTTTCCCATAATTAGGTTAGAGGAAGAGATTATTGAGTATCCAACCTTATTTTGAGTCTTTTGGATATTGTTAACACTTTTATAATTTGTAGGAATGAGTGAAGACAAGACAAATGACGATTGGATGAAACTCTTCTAGGGGAGACATGGTCGTGTAGGGTACTACATGCTTGTGTCTTTTACTTGCATGACCGTGTGGATCAACTGTGTAGGTTTCTGGAATCGTGTGAAGAAAGATGTAAAGGGTGAAGATATCCAGGATCATGGACATGCCCGCGTCTATGATATACACAGCCATGTATGACGACTACGTAGTTCTCTATAACCGTGTACATCTGCAAGTTAATTGATGTTGAAAGAGAAATAGTTGTTTACACAACCAAGTAGTTGATCATATTGATGTAGTAAACCTATTTTGGGATATAAAAAAGGAAAAGACAGATGCAATCATTAAGTAGTAGCCAAAACACCAAAAAGGGAAGAAAAGAGAGAGAGAGAGAGAGAGAGCAAGTAGTATAGGACTCTTTTTTTTTTAATTTTTGGGATTGGTTTGAGAGTTTGTAGAGAGAGAGAGAGAGAGCAAGTAGTATAGGACTCTATTTTTTTAAAAATTTTTGGGATTGGTTTGAGAGTTTGTTGATTAACATAATAACTTTGAGTTTCAATTCTAAAAATTTATAAGATAACTGGTAGTAGTGGGGGTGTGATATTAAACTTTGTAAATCCTTATTTAAGCTTAGTGAATTTACTTGTAGGTTTGTCCTATAGTTTTTTCCTCTACATTGGAAGGCTTTCCATATATATCCTAGTGTTTGCTTCTTTATTATTTTTCTTATTTTCTTGCTAATATTTCCTTATTAAACTTTATAAGAGTGTATTGTTGTTTCTCTTTGGTTGATCTTTAAAAAAGTTGTGTTTTTCTTGTCACCAACAAATGGTATCAAAGTTATCGTGATGGAAGGTGGAAATAACTCTTTGGTCAAGTTAACATCAACAAACTACTCTATTTGTAGGCCCATGATAGATGGCCTTCTATATTACAAGGATCTTTTTGATCCTATTGATGTGGACAAAGGTGTGAAAGATGATGTTCCTTCAAAAACTCAAAAGATGTTTGATAAAGAATAAGACAAGATGAAGAGGAAAACTCCAGGCACGATTTGACAATGAATTGATATCAACATTTTCAACCATATGTCTCAAAAAATGAATCATTTTGAGTTGTGAAAAAAGCTAGAAGGAGTTTATGAAAGGAAGACTACCCATAACAAGACTTTTTGATTAAAATGCTTGTAAACTTAAAGTTGAAAATTAGGTTTGTGTCGGACCATCTGAGTGATTTATAAGATATAACCCACAAGCATACAACAATTAAGATCATTCTTGATGACGAACTTCAATCCTTGTTTTTGTTAAGTTAATTATTAGATAGTTGGGAGATGCTGGTGGTGACAAATGGGAATTCAGCTCCTGAAAATGTGCTTTCTTTGAATATAAATGAAGAGAGTATGTTTAATGAAAAAATCAAAAGAAAAGAGAAGGGAGTTGACAATGTGTAGGCTTTCTTTGCGGAAAGCAAGGGAAGGAGCAAGAGGAGGGGGCCCAAAGAGTGTTGTAAGTCTAAGAACCAATCAAAGTCTAGAGGTGACAAAGGCATGAAGACATGCCACTATTGCACACATAAAGAGGTTCTACTATAATTGAAGAGGGATCAGAAGCAACAAGAACATCAAAATGATGGAGATGATAAGAGTACAACTACAACTACTTCAAGCACAGATGATAAGGTGTCCTAGTTTGCAACAAGTGATTGCTTTTATGTTAGTAATATGAGTTTTGAGTGGCTGATTGACACAAGAGCTTCATATCATTATGTTGTAAAAGTAGGGTACTTCTTAAACTATAAGAGCAAAGACTTTGGGAGCATAAAGATGAGTAATCAAAGTTTTGCTAAGATTATCGGTATGGGTGATATCTAAGTTCAAATAAATGTAAGATGTTTGATGACTTTGAGAGATGTACGAAACATTCTCAATTTAAGGCTAAATTTGTTATCAACTGTCTAAGAGAGAAATGATTGTTGCTCAAGGAAAGCTATGTTGCATATTATATAATACATACATAAAGGTGTGTGATGGTGGAGAAGGATACAAGATTGAAGAGGAAACATCTCCATATTTGTAACATGGACAATTGGGGCAAGTGACCAAGAAAGGAATAAAGTTGTTGGATAGCAAATCCTTTACCCTAGTCAAAAACATTTTATCCCTTAATCCTTATGATCATTATTTGGTATAAAAGTAGCATACAGTCTCTTTCAAGAGAAAGTTTATAAGGAAGCAGGAATTATTGGTATTGGTGCATTTAGATTTGTATGACCTTATTAAGGAGGAGTCACTAAGAAGTAAAAACATATTTTATTGCATTCACTGATGATGCTTCGAGGAAGACTTAGGTATATATGTTGAAAGCCAAAAGTTACGTGTTTGAAACTTTCCAGAAGTTTTATATCATGGTAGAAAGGGAAGCTCAAAAGGAAGCTAAAGTGTCTGTAAATAGATAATGGAGGGGAGTATAGTTCTAAGGTATTTGAAGAATACTATACAACATTTGACATTAGATATGAGAAGATTGAACTTAATACTCCATAGCATAATGATGTTGTTGAGAGGATGAACAGAAAAATGCTGGATAATATTTATTACTTGCTCAAAATGTAAAAGATGCCAAAGACATTTTTAGGTAAAATGATCTGAACTATAGTTTATTTGATCAACCAAGTGCATAAATTGGTAGAGATACTACATATCATCATCTAAGAGTTTTTAGCTACAAGGTATTTAGACATTTACCAAAGGATCAGAGATAAAAGCTTAAATCAAAGGCAATACTTTACATCTTTGTTGGCTATGGTGATAAACAATTTGACTCTAGACTCTATGACTCAAAGAAGTAAAAAGTGTTTAGGAGTAGTGATGTGGTATTCCAGGAACACGAGAGAGTTGCTGATCTTTTGAGAGGAGATAAGATTACTTGAGGTAGCTCATTTTACGTTGTATTTAACTTTTCTCCAATTTTTCCTACTATTGAGTAGTCTATAAGTGAAGGAGAAAAACTGTGTGACCAAACACACATTGATAATGAACAAGTACAACATGATATTAATGAGCTATATGAAGCACATTCGGATAGTGCTGAAGATGAAATTATTAAGGATGATAAGTAGGGGGAACAACTGGATCCAATAGCTAGTGATTTACAACTTTGAAGGTTGATAAGGGAGAAAGGCTTTCCATAAAATATCCAAGTTTAGAATATTTTTTAGGCATTATTGAGGATAGTTTAAGAAGTTACATCTTGTGATGAAAAAGATCTTTGGCTCACAGCTATAAAGGAGAGATGAACCCTCTAAAGAAGAATTATACATATAAGCTTGTGAAGCTTCCAAAAGGAAAAAAAAAGACATTGAAAAATAAATAGGTGTTGAAGATAAAGAAAGATGGTGACAAGGTGGTAAAATAAAAGGCAAGGCTAGTGGTGAAAAGGTTCAGTCAAAAGAAGAGAATAGATTTTGATGAAATCTTCTCACCAACGGTCAATATGATCTCAAATTCAAACAATTTTGGGTTTGGCTGCCTACTTAGATCTTAAACTTGAATAGTTGGATGTTATTAAAACCTTCTTATATGGAGATTTGGAAGATGAGATATATATGGAGTAGCCAGTAGGCTTTAAAGCTAAAGATAAAGAGAACATAATCTGTAAGTTGAAGAAAAGCTTATATGGGTTAAAACTAGCTTTAAGGTAGTGGTATCGAAAGTTCAATTCCTTAGATGAATTATGGTTACAAACAAACTTATGCCAATTCTTGCAAGTATTTTAAGAAATTCATAGATTCAAGTCATCATTCTTCTTCTATATGTTGATTGCAAGTCGAGATGTTCAAAGAATCCAAAAGTTGAATAAGGGTCTATCTAAATCTTTTGATATGAAAGATTTAGGACCTGCAAAGTAAATTTTAGGCATAAAGATAACTCGTTATAGAAAGAGAAGAAATTGTGGTTGTCACAAAAAGAGTATATTGAACAAGTGTTATAAAGGTTCAATATGAGGCATACCAAACCAATTAGCACACCACTAGTACCTCAATTCAAGTTATAGTGGAAGCTAGTAAGAAGACGTTTTGGTTAGAAAGATTCCTTCAAGAGTTGGATGTGAAGTAAGAAGACTATGTAGGGTTTTGTGATAGTCAAAGTATTATTGACTTGAGAAAAAAAAATATTATGTATCATTTCCATACAAAGCACATAGATGTCAAATATTATTGGTTGAGGTTGATGATTGAGGAGCCATAATTGATGTTGAAGAAGGTTCATATGGACTTCAATGATGCTAATATATTGACTAAAGTGGTTCCCTGAAGCAAACATAAGTTTTGTAGTAAGCTTATCGAGATGTCTCTTAAGTAGTTGTTGAAGCATAATATTTCATCCTTATAAATGGGTTGAAGGGGGAGATTGATGAGTATCTAGCCCTACTTTGACACTTTTGGTGATTGTTGACACTCTTATGGTTCGTAGGAATAAAAGATAAGTAAAGGCAAGACGAGTTAAAGTTAGATGAAACACTTTTTGTTGGACCCCGATCTTTAAATGAAATTTAGAAATAATAAATGAAATTAAATGAGGAAATATGGCATGATTCTTTGTAATGAATGAAAAGTATAAACGAAATTATGAGCATTTGATGAAATGAAAGACAATTGGGTTTTTTGTGTTTGCATATGTTTGATAAAAAGATGAGGTATTGTGTATTGTGTTTGGATGTGAATAATTGAAGTATTGTGTAGGTGCTGAAAAAATAGGATGAAGATTGAAGATTTTGGCTAGTGTAAATTAGGGGAGATGCTGTCAAAATTTTCTTTATGGGCAGAAACTATGACTAAGTTTTTGACCCTCTTAGAGTTATAATTTGACAAAAGGGTCTTCTTGAAGATTATATTTTAGGTTTTAATCTTTTCATTTATGTATAATATGTTATTTTTGGTTGTGGATATTGGAAGATATGAAATTTGGAAGTTTGGATGTGGTATAGGATGACCAATTATCTGGCAGAAACTTTGATTGAAAGATTGACCTAGTTAGAGATAGAAATTCCTTTTAAGTGATTCATGAAAGTTTTAGATTATGTTATGATCTTTACATTGATATAAAGTATGGAATTTTTGGATCATGGAATAGGAAGTTATGATATTTAGAAGTTTCTGTTACTATTTTGGCATGATCATTAGTGGACAGAAACTTTGAAGTAGTTTTTGACTCCGTTAAAGGCTAAATTGATTTTTCTATCCTTCATGAAAGTTGTAGGTTGCTTTTTGATATTTGCATTGATATAAAAAATGACATTTTTGGACCTTGGAGTTGAAAGATAGAATTTTTCAAAGATGAGTTATTGTTTGGGGAGACATTAATTGGGCAGTAATTTTGACTGGGTTTTGACCCCCATTAGAGATGGAATTGGCTTTTGAATTCTTCATGGAAGTTGTAGAGCTTCCTTTCAGATTTCTTTTGATACCAAGTTTGTAAATTTTGGACTCTTGAGTCAAAAGATATGATTTTTGGACAAATTCGGATACATATATATATATATATAATATTTTTTAGTGAAAAAAATGGAAAAAATCAGATGGGCGAGCACTATGCGGGCGCATTCCACGCGAGTCTCATGACCTCCAACGCTTGCGAGGGTGAGCTAAGTCGTCCCCCAATCCGACGCCGTTTTCCCTTCCCTCCATGCAACGTCGTTTGATTTCTTCTATTTTTGTTATTTCCTTCCTAATCCGACCCTTGTTCGATCGTTTACTTATAACTTTTTCGTCCGACATTTAATTGATTTGATTTTCAAAGCGTTGGATTTCTAAGATAATTATCTACATCATAATGAGAAATTTATGATTTTTGAGATTAAATTGAGAATGATTAATTTAATCAAAATGAGTTGGGAAATTTTCTAAACTTGGTTCAGTCTTTTGAGGAATTCTTGATCTGTGGAGATCCGATTGAACTGATTCTTGATGCAAAATAAAATAGAGACATGGTAATAAAAGTCAAGTGAAGAAATAGAAATTCAATTTAGCCCCTAAGACTTTCAGTTTCTTAATTGAAGTCGGTTTTAGTGTTCAGTCTTGGATTAATAAGAGCTGAAAGTATTTTGGCCATAACTTTTGCTCTAGTCATCAAAATGAGTTGATTCTTAATTTGGATTAAACTAGAGAGATAGGGCTACAAAATTTATGAAGGATTCGAGTTTCAATTTAGTCTTTAAGAATGTCAATTTTGGATGGAAGTAAATCGTTGGAAAATGTTTTAGCATAAGACAAGTCCGAAATGTTTGGAGTATAACTTTTGGAGTAGTGCACCAAATTAAATGATTTTAGTGGCGTTATGAAATTGAGACAATGAGGAACATTTCTCTAGAAGGAAGTTTTAGCAAATTCCTTCAATTTGATGATTTGAAAAATGTCCTAAGTTAAGCATGATTTAATGAATTTTGAGACTTTGTTATAT
>JANJEY010000007.1:32167703-32185857 GCA_024703695.1 Erythroxylum cataractarum
ATGATAGGAATCTCAGTAGTATGATCACATCATAATTTCCTTCATGCTATGTCATATATCATGGACTTCATTAATTTTCTTATAAATCAATATCAATTCATAAATAATGAACATCAAATTAATGGAATATGCCTTTCTTTATTTATTCATAAAGTCTATACACAATTTTGTACAAAACGTGCTAAAGACGATTGCCTTTAGGGCACTACTCTAACAAAAACATTATAATCATAATTCTAAATCTCTTTGATTGTTCTCTTTCATGTATTCTAACAACGTAGACGTTTGATCTTATGTTCTGATGGATTTGCCTTTAAAAATCTCACGTCTTCTACTCCTTAAGCTCCAAGTCACCTGTAGAATCATCTATGAATTGTTCAAAATAATGTCAGCAACTCTCCTCTTTGATTTGCCTCCAAAATATCATTTCTATAAGAAAATCTAGGTTTTGGGTTATGCATGATCTTGTATAGGAACGTGCGTAATTGAAAATAGCTTGATATTAGAAAAGTGTATGGCCGTGCACTTTTTCTAGATTGCTGAATTTCTGTTTTAATCCACTTTTTCATTTAAATTCCTCTCCTTTAAGTCCATGAAGGCAATTATCCCTTGTAAATACACTTGGAGTAAATTAAGTACCAAATATATAATAAAAGTATAAAATATAAAGAAAATACATCAAATATGGATGGAAAAATATAGTAAAACATCCATCAATCAAACTACATGTGTTCAATATCAATCTTTAAATTTGGGTATGTCTTTGGATGAAATTGTTAAGGCACTTGCTACTAATACTCAACAATTTCAAGAGGAAATAAGAGCAAGTCTTTAAAACTTAAAAAATTAGATCACTCAATTAGCCACCTTGATTAGTAAATTGGAAGCACAAGCATTGGAAAAATTATATTCATAAATGGTGATGAATCATAAAAAGAATGTGAGTGCGATGACATTGAGAAATAGGAAGGAAATTCAATATGGATATTCCTTACCAATAGAGAGATAAAAAAGCATGACGAAGGAGAAAATAAAGATGAAACTCCAACTCAAGAAATATTAAAGGTAAAAGAAGATTTATCTTCACTGATATTAACTAATGCATGTATACCTCTTTTTCCTTGGAGATTGGATAAATAAAAAGAAGAGAAATATGAAATAGAAATCTTAGAAACTGTAATAAAGTTGGATCTATTAATGTCATGCCATACTCAATTTACTGAGTTTTAGTTCTGAATTCTCTGTAAGAAACTAATGTGATTATTTAGCTAGTTGATCATTCTTATGTGCATCCTATTGGTGTTATAAAGGATGTTTTAGTCCAAGTTAACAGTTTGATATTTCTAATGAACTTTTATATCTTGAGAATGGATGGAGAAAATGTGGAACATTCAACTTCAAATTTGTTTGGAAGGTCATTTATGAAGACGACAAAGAAAAAAATTAATGTGGATAAGGGCACTCTTTTTGTTAAGTTTGATGGAGCGATATGGAAGTTCAATATTTTTGAAACAATAAAGTACCCTAATGATTTTATTTCTATTTATCATACGGATATTATGTATTTTGTCACAATTATGCATGTGGTGGTCACTTTGGTCCTGAATGAATTGCTAAAAAAAGTTTTGGATAGTGATTTGTATTGAGAGACTTTGTTTTAGAGATAGTTATGTGTTTTGTAAAATTTGTGACAAATTCCAAAAGAAAAATACATTATCTCATAGAAATGAGTTGCCTCAAACTCCAATTCTTATAGCTGAGGTTTTAATGTATACGGTATTAATTTTATAGGCCCTTTTCCTCCATCTTATGGTTTTTCTTATATATTTTTGGTTGTTGAATATGTCTTGTAGTAGGTGGTAACAAAAGCTACTAAGACTAATGATTATACAGTTAATTATTATGGGTTTTATAAAGTATAATATTTTCAATACATTTGGAGTTCCATGAGCCATTGTAAGTGATCAAGGAAACTACTTTTGTAATAGAGCAATGATTGCTTTATTTAAAAAGTATGTAGTGCATCATCATGTAGCTACTACATACCATCCACAAATGAATGGGCAAGCAAACGTATCTAACAAATAAGTGAAATTTATTCTAGAAAAGATGGTGAAGTTGAGATGAAAGGATTGAAGTTTACGTTTAAAAAAATGGTGAAGCTGAGATGAAAGGATTGAAGCTTATGTTTAAAAAATGATTTTTGGTCATACCGTACAACCTACAAAACACCAATAGGAATATCTCTTTATTGATTGGTTTGTTGTGAAGCTTGTCAGCTATTGGTGGATATTGAACATAAAGCTTATTGGGCAGTTTAACCTTGCAACATGAATTTGAAAAAAAGTTGGGGAGGTGCAATAGCAAAAGCTAGAGGAACTAAGGTTGGATGCTTACAAGAATTCGGGAATATAGAAAAAGAAAACTAAATTGGTCCATGAGAATATGATCTTGAGGAAGCAATTTGAGGTGGGAAAAGTGTTATTCTATAATTCTCTATTAAAGCTTATGCCAAGCAAGTTAAGTTCTAGATGACTTGGCCTTTTTATTGTCACTAATACACTTTCTTATGGTGTAGTGGAAATAAAAAAGTTTAGATACCAGGAAGATTTTTAAGGTGAATGGTCATAGATTGAAACCATTTTATGAGGAGATGATGATTTTAAGTGTGGTGGGTATTGATTTGACATTTCCCTAATATGTTGAAGTTTGAGAAAAAAATTTCTATTGAGCATGGTGACGTTAAATAATTATAATTTTTAGAAGGAAACACAAGACACGATAATTTTTATTAATTATGTTTTAGTTATATATAGTTTTCATTTGCTTATTTTTTTAGAAGTTAGTTTAATGGCTTAATGGAGAATTAGGTCTTAAAATTTTATAATACTAAATTTTATACGATGAGATCACGCCTTGTATAATTCAGTTGTTGAGATAAAAGACCCAAAATTTTAGAATAATAAAATTCATAAGGCTTGATCGTACCTTACTTAACTCAGGTTAAGGTAGTAATCATCTAAAATTTTAGAATATTAAAACTCATAAGACAAAATCTCTCCTTATGTGAATCAAATTCCTAGGATGGGACTCCAAATTTTCAAAATTCTAACAATCATAAGGCATGATAAACAAAACAAGTTAGCGTTTTGTGATTAAATTTTGTTTTGGTTTTGATTATTTTTTATCTTTATTTTTTTAAAAATTATTTATATCAATGTTAATGATTTGTTTTATTTTTAAAGAAATTGTGTTTTTTAAATAAATAAATAAATAACTTTTATTTAAATATTAAAATAAATAAAAGAGATAAAAATATAAAAATAATGATGATCTAAATAAGTTTTTAAAAATAATAATAATAAATAATAAAAAACAAAACAAAATTCAAGCACAAAACCCTAACTTGTTTTGTTTTGCTTCAGGCACACTACACAACTAACTTCAAAAAGCCCACCCATCCCAGTCTCATTGTCACACAACACCAAACATCCACGACATTACACCACCAACAGGCACACACTCAATATAAGTGCATCACGCTTCTCAACCCAAATGCACTACAACGTAGCCACTCTACTAGATATTGGTCCACAATGCCATAAGGCCACAAATCGCATGAACCGGAGTCTTCAACAGGTGTCCATAGGGATGACAAATATGGCCCTACTTGACTTTGGCCCTAGTTGACGATCTGGGCCACAGATCACCTAGCCCATAGGTCGAGCCAGGGGTGGCCTAGGCCTAGCTAGACCCATTGCCATCCCTAGGTGTCTAGTGGCAGGTCTACATGTCTAACATTCAAAGCAGCCCACACATCAGTTTTTCACAATGCACGCCACCAACATCATACCCCCATACTGCACCACATAATAACTATGGGTGCATACAGTACTAGGAGAGCTACACATCTTAGTAGTAGGCATACACACCCACTTACCTAATAATAATGCACCAATCTCCTAAGAACACACTAAGCAACTTAGGTCTCCAAAGTGTTGTAATGATGCCATATTTACTCTCTAGTTTTATTTCAATTCTTTTTATTAAATAATTTTAATTATTTTTCATTTTAACTCTAATTTAAGTAATTATAAGGTTGTTATTTTTAGGATTAGTTTTCTTGTTTATAAATATCATAATTATGGGACATTCAAAAGATACTAATTAAACAATCGTGAAAGGCAAGTTTAAGGTCAATCCAACTATACAAAATAAATCCGACATTGAACCTACCATAAGTACCAGGAGGAAGCATGCTTATATATCTACACATCTATCTTGCCATTAGCTGGATTGGATCTTTGCAGATATCTCAATTTCAGCCTAAAGAAAGAAAATAAAGGTATGTTGCTATCAAAACTTGATATTAACGTGGGTAAGTATGTGCATTATGTTTCCTTAGAAGAATTGCAAAACAAAGAAAATTTTGATGATTTGATTACTAATATGAGGTGGAGACATTTTGTGCTTATTTGTTATTTGATTTTATACTACCATCAAATTTGATAAATTGGAAAATTTCACTCTACGTAGTCCCAACGTGCTATAGTATAGATTAATGAGTGTCGAATTTAAATAGAGCATCACCAAATTTAAATTGGCCTTAGGATTGATAAATGAGGAATATGCTAATTCGACTCAGTACAAAGAATATATTTTGGACTACGGTGATTTTGATTCTTTTAGACTGTGGAAATCAATATCTTTGGACTCGTTGGTTTATCATTCAAGTAAATATAAAGGTTGTGATCTTAATGTGCTTGAATGGATTATATGTAGCATTTCTTGGCTTTTAATTATTTAGGAAGGAAGGCCATGACGTGTACTTGTACTAAAGCTGAGTTGTTTTTTATTTGGTGTATGGTACACAAAGCACACGTCACATTGGTGTTTGGTTGGCTACATAGTTTAAAACTGTTATCTCTTCTGAGAATAACTTATGTCTTGGTTCCCTTATTATTCATCTAGTTATTAACCTTTTTTTATATGACTAATACTAATATGCATATAGACAGTGAGATGGAATTATTAGATAAGAATTGTTTGAGTAGGATGAGGTTGCTTGAGCAAAAAAAGATAACATTTTGTTTTGTATCATATTATCTCCTATGACGAGGTTCATCATCAAATCAATAAGAGGATCATAATGTTCCACAACCTCTATATCTTCCAGGTATACAAATTCGACATAAACAACATTTTTAGTTGGAGAGGTTGGATCATAAAATTTCTAAACTAGAGAGGAATTTTTATGCTCTACTCCATTTCATAAGGGTGATACCTTTATGTCCACCAACACCATGATGCATCTAGTTTCAGATGCTCACATCTCAGAGGAGTATTATACTCGGTGCTTTATTTTATGTTGACTATTTCTTTGTCATGTGAGCATCTTGTGCATACATTAGGAATAATGTATGATTTAGGTGTGAGGGAGCGAGAGTATTTTATGATTTATGTTTGAACTTATGAATCCTATGATTCATATATTAATTATTCCTTATGATATCCTTAAAATTTTTTGATTGTTGTTTACAAATAGTCCTTAAGTTAAGATACATTTTTAGTATAAGTTATAATGTTTAAGAGGGACAAAAATGATTAGTTTTTTTCATTAAATTACTTCAAGTATCTTATTTGTTTTGTTGAATGAAAGTAGGCAAGACTTGATGCATTTTTATACTTATTTGAGCTTTAAGTCTATGAGTGTTCATCTCATTTGGGTTTACACATTTCTTTTTGTTATATGTTATCAAACATAGCTTGTTTATGCAGAAACTTGTTTTTGAATACATATTGAGACTATATTTTTTATGAATTAGTGCATAAAGATGATAAGAGCATTTAGGATAACCATTTTTAACCTTGATAAGCCTACCTTAATTTTTATCCCTAGAAAACTAATGAAAGCCTTAACCTTTTTTTTTCTTGCATACTAACCTTGTTAGAAGCCACTTTTACCCTTTTTTTTATTGATGTCTTTAATAATTTTGGGCCCTTAAATTAAAGGAGTTATATCAAGCTTATACTATTTCCCTGAAAAGTAAATTAGTTGATTCAAGTTGCACTGTTTTGATTTTTCAATTTTGTTGATAAAAATGAGGAGAACTATTAAAAAAAGAGAAATCTCCTCTTTGATGTTCTTGTTTAAAAAAGAAATAAAAATATAAAAAAGAAAAAAGAAAAGAAAAAACGATGAGGTGATTGAAAATGATGCTCTTTAAATCAAGCGAGTTTTGAACGAAATTGAGTTAAAACTTATGTGTATAATTTTAATAATTTCCTTTAATTTATTTAACCTAAAAACTTCTTTTTGTCATATCTTACTTAGGCTATGTTATAAACCTTATTAAGTCCCTTTAGGTTATGCATTAATTTCATCATTTTTGGTTAGTTGTGAATATATAATTTATAAGCAAGTTTATGAAAATAACTCCTATGTTTTGATTTGGGAGCTTAATGAACCTTAAATACTTTGAGTGTATAGAATGAAATCTATGAAAGGGTGTCAGTCTTATTTCATTTGATTTTGACGGAATTGATTAGATGCTACATTTTTATTCGAAAAATTACCCTATGAGTGCTTGTTCTCTTAGATATTATTTTATCTTAAAGCTTTAATGTATATTAGCTTGTGGGATATTTCTGGATAACATGAAAGAAGACAAGAGATTATTATAAGGATAATTGAGGTATGTTTGAGGACAAACATAAGTCTTGTGTGGGAGAATTTATTAAGATGTTATTTGATTATGTTAATTGAACCTATCTCTTTTTTTTTGATTTAATTTTAGTGTTTAAATGGAAAAATTGAAGCATTATTAGTTAAAATCACATATATTGAAAAAAGTGGACAAAATAATATAATGAATGAGGTGAGATTACACCTAATGCCATATTCACCTCAAGAGTTTAAATTCAATTAAAAAACTTATTTCTAGGTTTATTATGTAAGGATTTGGATTTGTTTAGATAGGAATCTTGACAAGATAGGAGGAGGTTAGGTCTTGAGTAGGAATAGAGGAGAAAAATACGTCTAACACTTCTACACATCAAAATTAAAAAGAAAGCAATTCTTTACATCACTCTATTTTGTTTCATTGTAGTTTTCTCTTCATCTTTCATCTTTTTATTTTTATTTTTGGTATTGAACTATAGTCATATGTGACCAAATTCAAATCATCTAATTTATGGGCATTCAAAGTTCTAGTCGTAACCTTGTGATATTTTGTTCTAAACTTAGAGTCTTGTTTTAGTTAAAGCATTTTTTATTTTGTGTTTTTATATTTCATAAATGATTGATGTTGATTAGTATGACAAATTAATTTGATATTGATTATTCTATAGTTACCCATGAATTCATTGATCCTTAATTGTCATGAAAGATTGGTATAAGTAACAAATATATTATTTATGAATTTTCATATTTAACCTATGAGAAATAAGAAAAATAAATTGAATAGTTGTAGCTATTTCAATATTTTAATTTATGATTTGATCTTTTTTACTAAGTTTATTGCTATCATTTAATTGATATAGAATCTTTCATATTCAATTAATTTATGGTAAGTTCTAGTTTGAATGTTGGTTTTGAACCAATTAATTTAGAAAAATTTGAGATTTACTATAACTACCCTAATAAGTTTCAAGCAAATTGTTTGAATTGTGAAAATTATTGTTTTTAAATTAAACATCAATATCACAATTGAATGCGATTTTCTACTGAATCAAAATTTGTCACTTTAATACTTTTAGTAACCTAAAATAATTTGATTATAGAAATTAAACATTACGACAATGAAATAATAATATTTCCTCATTTATTTAAATTGAAGTTCTAATATATGTATCCAGGGACTGATTTTTATATATTTTCATTTTCTTTAAGGTTTGGAGTTGGAGGGACTCCCGATTGGGTCACTCTTCGGGGCTGAGCGTTAGTGTAACTGTGTATTCTCCCCCGCCTCGAGTTCACAGGGAGAGGAGGAAGAGTATCGCTCGTAAAATATCAATGTGTATGGTACAGGTACTTTGAACGGACAAGAAACTTGTCGAAAGTGAATGCAGACAAGTTGTGAATATTTGTAAGGATAAAAGAGAGTCTCATCTCTTCCCTTCTGATTTGACTATACGCCTCCTTTTGTTTGTGGGGTTGGCATGCCTTTGCTTTTTCCTTTCCAGTTTCCACCACCAACAAACAAACCATCCTATAAAAGACACGCGAAAGAAAACAACAATAGAAAAGGTTTTATGAAGCTAAGTTTTTCAAATGGAGAACTTGAATACAGAAAGCGTGCTATTAAAACAGGATACGTACACCAGAGGCTACAGGGACGATCAGGAACCTCCCAAAATAAATAATAGAATAAAATATAGTATTGAACCTGGACTTGGAAGTTCTCATCCTCTGCCATTAATCAGGCAACATAATCACATGTATTGTATAGATAATAATTGTAGTTGGAATTCCTTTCTGAGGTACGGAAAAAGAAGCTTCAGGTCAAACAAGAAGCTTGAGCTTTTTTCATCATGTTCAGTTCCCAAGGCCCAAGTCTCTCTCAGACTTTCTGCTAGCTAATAACTTCAACAATGGTTTCGGGATATGCATGGAGACCGTATATTCCCCCCTACCAACATTAAAAGCACGTGCCATTGATCATTGACAAGGTTAACTTACGACAAGAATCAGAGTTCGAATCTCGACAACAGATAAACCGCCTTGCTGAAAAATTGGCTAAAATCAAACTGTGATTTACCCCCTCACTATTCTGTCGGACAGGGTATGGTATTGCCATTATCATTTCTCTTAAGTACTAGGGTAAATCATGCTTACATTCCTACCTTTCAACTTCACGAGGGTTAATTGCAATTCAAGTCTTCCCTTCGTCGTCATGATTTATAATTAATGAGATTTCTAATTTTATTCCTATTTTTATAATTAAATTAAAACTTACACGCTTTTATTATAAGAACTAAGTATCGTGGCATACGCTTCAAAACTGAGAAATGGAGCATGTGAATGTACAAACAAAAACGACTATTGTTGGACATGTACATGAGAATAGAAATGTTCATTAGCAAAAAGTACTAGTTCATAACAGGTATGTTATTATTTCAGGAAGTATCTGTATCGTAGGTTATCGAGGACTTCTGCATAGTCTATAGGTGTTGCTTCACTACAGAAAGTGCAGTCCCATATCTTGGCCAGTTCTGCTCAAAACGAAAACTAGTCAGCACACTTGTATGCCAGTAATTGAAATTTCAAACAAATAAATTTGCACAAAAAAATCAATTTCAGCATATATCTCAGACTAAATCTAATGTAAGCCTTCAACTGAATAAACAGCTAAAATCATACTACGAATAGAAAATGGCAGGATAGAAAACGTAACAAATGACAGAGACGTTAAATACTCTACAAACTTTACATTCATAAATACTGTAAGAAACATACAGGCCTTAGATACTCTCTACAAGCTTTACATCCATAGATAGTCTGAGCAAAGAAACATACCGGCCTTATCTACAGATGAAAGACACATAACAAGCATGTTGAATCTTGGGACTTTGGTTAAACTTTCCACGTATTTGACTGCCAAATCCATATCATCACTGCTAAAGATCAGACAGCATAAGCAAAGGGCACAAACAACACCAGCAGACAATCCTATTTAAATAAATGAGTAGGGACTTACATGAAAAAAGTGGCAACACACTTGATGATATCAATTAGTATAGGAGTAGTCAATGCATGTTTAAATATCTCTGGCAAAGCACTTGGAGACATAACCTAGCAATTCAAGCAAAGAAAAGCATAGATGCTAAGTGAACTGAAAGAACAAAATTATTTGCAGGAAGTAGCATACAGACATTATCATGCACACATAAAATGTCACCGGGTTTCACTTAATTTTCAAGGCTTTCTTTGTCTAACAACAGGCTCATCAAAAGAAAGAGTTGATTCATAGCCATAAAACAAACCTTCAAGAGGCGAGTTTGCAATAAATGATCACCAGCAAAACCTCGCCAATAAACTTCAAATTCATAAGCTGAATTAGGGGATCTTATGTTTCTTGCAGCTTCATCCATGGCACGAGAAGCTGCTCGAGATGCAAGCTCTTGCACTGAGGCCTTCAGCTCTTGCCTTCCATTTCTGTGATTTCTCTAGGAAAAAATAACTAAATAATAAATAATAGCTATAAGGAATACAAATAGAGTGAGAAGCCAATATGAAAATTCACCAGATCGACAATTAAGAACAACCCATCAAGGTAAATACCATCTCAAAAAGCACTAAAGAAACTAGAAGTTAGATCGATACGTCTAAAAGCATGTTTCTAACAGAAGGATCCCGTGCCACACCTGGATACCTTCCACATGGGAACTACTAGTCTGTGCATCAGAATTGACTTCAGCATCAGTTGTACTGCCAGCCATTGGACTTCTGTTTCCTATTTCTTGAACAGATGTAAATTTCTTGATAGGGACCTCTTCACCATTCTCCTGCCAACATAATTCAAATAAACTCTATCGCTCATTGCAGCCAAATAGTGAAAGTGCAGCTTATGCACTATTTATGCCAATATTTTGCAAAGCTCCTAATTCAACTGTTAGGTTGAGAGATAAAGTGACGGGGGAAGTTACCAGAATCTTCCAAACTATAAATACACTAATTGAAATAAAAAGGCAGGCAACCTGTTATCGTAGTTACCTTGATGTTATCTTTTTTCCCTGTAGCTGCAGCAGTACTCTTTATGTTGTTGGAGATGGAACGAACCTGTTCTCCGTTCTCTTTAGCCTCCAATTTAACTCCCTTGGATGCTCCCTGTAGAGACCTTAGTGCTCCAGATGCCTTTTGGACAACCTCCTGAAAGAATTAACGGTGATGACTAAAAAGCTCATCAATCTATCCACAACAATAACAAGGTGCAAGTACTATACTTGCCTTCTGATATAATGATTTGACTTCAGCATGCAGTTTTTTGATTTCCTGGTTATTAGGTTCCAACCTCAAAGCAAATTCTGAATCTGCAGTCAGCTATATTTGTTAACTATGACGGATCAATCTTGAAGGAATTATGAAGTTGATTCACTTTGCAGAACATAAACCAAGGTAAACAGCAAAAATATACCCTCAACGCTTTCTTTGAATTTTCCCAATTCCTTTCTAGCTGTCGCTCTGCGGGAATATGCTTTTATGTAGCGGTCATCAAAATTTAAGGCCTCTGTACAGTCATCCTCAGCTTCTTGAAATCTAATTAGCAATTTGTTAGAAAATTACAAGACTCATTGTCAGACAAATATCTATAACCCTCTCAGGCCATCAATTATTCAAAAAGAAGGAAATCACTAAACATGGGGATCTACTTGAAGCAATGAGAAAAACATGAAATCTGCACCTATATTCTGTGGTATGATATGACAAGGAAAATTCACCTTCTAATTTTAAGATAGGCCATTGCCCTATTTGCATATGCTAAGGCTGTAGGTGTCAATGCTATGCTTCTAGAATAGCACTCAATAGCTTCCTTAAACTTCTTCTGCTTAAAAAACTCATTACCCTGAAAATTTTTCATGTTTAAAATCATCAATCATGAATAGTAGTCAAAGGATCAGAATTCTTGAATTGGCTCTCACAGGACAAGATAAACCCCACCAGTTCTTTCTCTGAAGCAGCATCAACAGTAGTCTCCTCTGAAACAGAACCTCTTCCTACATTATTGATAGTATCAAAGTTTCTATAGAAGTCAAAATGTCTTGAACCAATTGTTGAAGAATCCACGGTTGGCTTTCTTCCTCTTGATCTTTCATCTTGGTCAACCTTCCGTTAAGAAAATATGAAGCATTACCCGCCAATGAACTAATTATGGTAATGCAAACACTTCGCCATACTTGTGTTAACCATACATCAAGATATGCAATGACTTGATATCTGAAGTGAGAATGCTAATGCACCTTAGGACAGCTTCCTATGCTATTTAACTTGCTAAACTCTTATAAAAAATTCTAAAACCACTAGAATACAGCTACCTTTATTCATCTAATTAGGAAAAGGGTTTGAGGCTTTATAAAATGGGGAAAGTGGATTACCTTCTCAGACGATTGCGGCTTCATCTTTTTGTCCTTGTCCTTAAGGGAAAGCTCCCAATCCTGCAAATCATTCAAAAATCCCTGGAAATCCTGAAAAAGAAGCAAAGAAGAACAACCAATACCAAAATAAATAAGCGTATATCATTCCTCGTCAGTGAAAAATCGATTCTTTGACATGCAAATATGAGTAGTTCATGTAAGAACCAAATACACTTAAATTAAGATCATAAATAAGAAGAAAGAGAAACAAATTTCTAAGTAAATATAGTCAAGACATTAGCTTTCCGTTTGAAATGATTGTTTTCTCACAAATCAAACACAATTTAGGAAAAAAAGAAGAAGAAGAAGAGCAAGAACCAACCACAGTCTGGTCGCGGCCGTGCTTGCTCGTAACTCTAGCCATAACTAGACGCCAATGTTCCAAAACTGCTTGCTTAGGGCTTGAGAGGCCAGGTACAAAGCCGCAGTGAGGGACTTTACAGGTGAAGCGCCTGGAACAAAGCTCTGCTTTTAGATTTTTTTTCCATATTATGCTCTAAAATATTGATATTTTTATAATTCTTTTTTAAATAAGGTTTAAATTACTGGATTTTGGATTAGATTCTAATTAATAAATATTTTTAATTATGTACGGTGTATACAAACTTTTTATGCTTTTAAATTTTTGTTTATATTTTTAATTTCATTCAAACTAAAACAAAAAATTTTAAATTATTAATGTTAAAATAATAATTACATATTAGATAAAAATTAAAAATAATTTAATTACATAAATTTATTTTAATATTTTATAAATTTAAAAATTAATTTTTATTTAAAAATTGATATTTATTTTAAATATATTATAGTTGTTAAATTCAATTTTATTTGAAATTTATATAATTTGAAGATAGTTTAAATTTAATTATATTTATTAATACTTTTAATTAAAAAATTAAAAATTATTAAGTAAAAATTAAATTATTCATATTTGTTTAAATAATTAAATAATATATATTTAGTTGAATAAAAATAACAATCAGAAAATAAAATTCAATTTTTATAATTTTCATAAATTTCAAAAATTAGATGAAACTAAAATTAAAAATTCAAACAAGCATTTTTTAATACTAAATTTAAAAATAAAATAGAAAACTGAAAGTAAAAATGAAAACGCAGTCCGTTTATAGTTTTTGGTTTATGATATGGTTCAATATTCCTACAAACAGATGATATAAACAAATGAATAGGACAAACAAATCAAAACTAAAATATTTTAGAAAGATAATAAATACAAACAAGTATAATAATAGAATAACACATTGGAAGTATTGAATAAAAAATTAAAAGTAATAAAAAATTTATGAAATTTTGACAAAGAGTAATTAAAAAAGATTAAAGAGAGTGAGACATCTAAAAATAAAAATAATTTATTTATCTAATTTCATATTATAGATCACAAAGTAATTAAAAAGGATTAAAGGGGAGTGAGACATTTAGAAATAAAAAAGAATTTATTTTTCTAATTTCATAGTATAGATCAAACTATTAATTTTTTTTATTTAGAATCTCATGAAGATTTATACTAATTAAAAATATATAATTTCATGAAAATTGCATTTAAGCTTTGTATTTTTTTCAATATTCCAATCTTTGATTAGTAATTTGTTTCAATATTTTGATTTTGAAATATGAATAGAGAAAGTTGATTTTGGAATATGAACAGAGAAAGGAGAATAGGCTCATTCTGGCCAAAAAGATAAGGGAATTTCCAATAAGTAACTGAAATAATTGAGATTTGACATAAATAGACAAAATAATATTTCCATTTTTTATCAGAAGAAGTGTATCCTTTGAAGCTAGAATGAATTTTTCTTGATATCTAACATAATGCATGAAAGGATATTTGACCAAATATAGCTTAGTTGGAAAATCATTAGTAAAGACTTCTATAAACTATTATATCTTTCCAAAGAAATCTATCCGCTCAATAATAAAATATATTATATTCTATTTAATTTATATTTAAAAATATTTTATTTATATTTTTAATCAATATATTTATAATATTATAATATAAAACATCTAAAAACAATAACTAAAATTTGAAATAATAAAAATATGCATGAAACAACTGACAAGATGGGTCTAGCTTATTGATACTTTATAGAAAACCTAACTTGAATCCATTTGATTTTTTGTTTATCGCCAAAGACTCGTACTCAAAACTCCCTACTTTTGCAAGACATGTACTCAACATCCTGAGTGATGTCCGAGTACGTACTCCGTAAGGGTGGCATGCTAGAACAATCAATCAATCAAAATTCATTATAACATTTTCAAAACATCACACGCATATGCGAAAAATCAATAATGGAACTTTGAACCCATTTTATTCGTAAACATTTTCAAACACAATATTACAACCATTACACAACTCATCAAAATTTCACTAGTCACTTGGGCCCATTTCAGATACAAAACATTTTAGTCATGAAGTTATTATATTACAAAATCGTTTACGTACACATTGTAAAATACTTGTGAATATATATTTTCATACAGAAATAAAGAAATACAAATGCAAACGCGAATTGATCCTGAGCTCTATCTCTTACTCGAATATATTGGCTTAACTCTATTTTGTCTAACTGGAGATCTTCTCTAAGGTCAAAAAAATATTGCAAATTTTGAGTTAAGTCTTACGAACTCAGTGAGTGGACCATCCTCGATGGTTTACTCAAACACATAACACATCAATTCATATAATTGCATAATGCACATCACTTCATCGATTCAACATGCTGTGTCATATACATTACATATTCACTTAAATCATATGTCACTTTCAGAAATCAGTCAACTGTTTAAATCATACATATAAGATGCATATGTAGTGCTCATAAGACTCACTTTTGTTATTATTGTTATGACCGAGTGCTTATAATTGTTTTGTATCTATTGTGGATACCGAGCTCATTGATAACTGTCATGTATCTGTTGGAGATACTAGACTCATTATACATAGTGAGGCTTTGGCTCTTAATCACATTATGAGCTTTAAGCTCTTTTCACTTTCTAAGCTTTAAGCTCCTTTTTTAGTGGTTACTTTGGTCACAACAACCTTTATGTTGTCACGTATTCATGTAATGAAATGCATCAATCACATAAAATTAATTAGTCACTTTATTTCACTTTAAACATGTCATCGAATCTTGATTCGACATTCAACATTTAAGTTGAGAATTACTTATTTCATCAAATTCACATACAATGAGCACTTCCAATATGATATTCATGCATTAATTGCCTCGAGCTTTCAAAGTTCAGAATCAACACATTCACATTGCATATCAATCATATTAGTAATAATTAAATGCAAAAATTTAAAACAGAACAAACAATGAAATGAGACCATCTAGGTCGGCTCACAGTATGCTCCATATTAGCATTAGCTTCTATGATCTGGAATCGTCTAGATGTGGACGTTCTATCCTGTATCATCATTATGAAATACACATACTGCACACACATTATTAATTGTGCAATCCTATGAATACGTAATCATGTACATATGTATATTTGTTGTGTATAATGCATGCTCAATGACAATCCCGTGTATATCATCTAAATTCACATCTTATGATCATTCATACTTCAAAACTCATATAAGTATAATTTGAAGTTAGGTTAACACCTAAATAAATTATAATATCATCAATCAATCATTTATCAATGTTATTCTAACATTTTATGATCATACAATAACTAAACTCTCATTCCTTTTTGTAACATCTCCAAAATTCCAGATGTGAACATTATGTTAAAAAAATCATTTCATAATGAATTCAGATGAAATTTCATGGAGAGGAAGAACAATGTGTGAGGAGTTTGTGGTCCAAATTTCAAGTTAATCAGAGGTCCAGAGAAGAAATTATTGTCAAAAGAGTGAAGGGTGTTCAAAGCTGTCAAACAGCAATATACCTTCACTGTGCACTGAAGGGTGTTCAAAGCTGTCAAACAGCAGTATACCTTCACTGTGCACGATCGTGCACAATTGATCCTCCATTGTCATGATCGTGCTTGTGCACGATCATGCAATCCCTTAATGACCCATTTTGTCACGATCGTGCATATTCAAGCTTCCTTATGGCTCTTCTTAAAATAGACCTTCGGGTCAATTTTTCATGGTCATTTGACAAGGAAAATGAAGGATTTAGGCAAAAAATTCTTCTAAATAATTGTCCTTTATGTATTAGGTTTCTAAATACACCAATTTCATGCAATTTGTTCAGTATTTTGCAATTTATACCTAAAATACTATAGATTGTTCCCAAAGTACAATAGTACTCTATACTCAACTTCAAGCTAGATTTTTGAAATTCTTAGAGATAGAAATCAATTTAGATTTCTTCATAAACAATACATACATATGTCTCTAGTTTAATATAAACTTAAAACCATCCCATTTGGATGTCTATAGATTAAGATATGACTAAAATACAGATGAATATTTTGTGAAAACACTGCATCTGTACATTTTCTAGCACTCTTAATCATCATTTTCATCTTACTTCATCTCTTTTGCTCAGTATATCTCTTCTAGCTTATTTCCTCAATATTTCCTATTCATTACTACTTCCATTTCAGCTCAATTTCAATAACAAACAAATCATATTCTATGTTTGATCTTAGTATCGAAAACAGAACATATACATATATCTACATTCATCATTAACACCACATATACACATATCTACAGAACAAATTATGGCTAAATTATAGATGCATAATCAATGGAAAATATTACAGTTAACATTTTTCCAGCACACTTTAAACACCATGTACTCAATTAATCCAACATTATATCATTCCATAATCTATTACCTATCAAAATGCCAAAGCAAGACATTAATCTACCACATTACTCATTCACGTTTTAGCATGTACCCATCCTCATTTTATGAACATTTAACCTCTAACTATCATCAAATATGCTTTATTCATCAAAGCTATGAAGATTAACAAGCTGCTTACTTGATTTACCCAAAGCTTCTTCAATCACCATGAAACCCTAGCTCCTCTAACATATACGATCATCACCCTTTAAAGGTAGAATATGTTATGTTTCCTTGTAACAAGAAGGGATAGTAAGGATCTTGAAGTGATAGTTTAGGATTTTGACAAAAATTAGCTTGAAGTGTTTGGGTTGTGAGAATGAAAATGTCGTGGGTTGGGAGAAGAGAAGAAGAAGAAGATGGAAGCATTTAACCAAAACAAAAAATGAAAGAAGAGATGGTCTTTCAACATAATAAAGTGGGTTAATAAATGTGGTGTCAATTGCCATATGTCATTTTCTCATGGTCTTTTTTTTGGTCTTTTAATTAAATAGTCCATTTATGTCCAAATCTAATCTAATTGACTTCCAATTTTTAATGACATGTATCATTAAATCCCAATGTCATATATAAAAATTTCTACTGTCATTTGACGTTTATTTCTACTGTTATTTATCAATTGTTCTGCCATTTGAAATTTTTTCTAGTCTAAAAATATCCTTAAATTGTAAAAAATTATCATATTTTCACCACAAATTTTGAGTCAATACATCTACTCTTCAAATCAATTTTTAGCACATATAATTCACAATTCCCAATATAATCACATTTATAGATCAATTATACTTAAAAATGTCAATGAATGCATATTCAATCATTTTAATATGTGCAATAATCAAATTCAAATGTGTGTATGCTAACATTATGCATGAGCATGAAATGCATTTTTCAAATCTCTCATTGCTATTTCTTTAATGCTATTTCTCAATTAAAGAAATCTAGGATTCTAACCTTAATATGGAAACATGATGTTATATATATATATTGTAGCACCTCCTTACCGTAGGGTACGCACCGGGACGCCCGTAGGTCATTCCGACGCATATCCGACGATAGGGGTGCACTACGAACAATCACTACTATACTTCACATGGCATCAATAATTACAAAGCATCAGAATGAACAACCCTAAATTTTGAAACCATAAAAATACTTTCTCATTTCATAACATCAAACAGAAATAT
>JANJEY010000007.1:32198955-32210895 GCA_024703695.1 Erythroxylum cataractarum
TGGCTACGTTAAATTATTATTGAATGTTTGTAATGACTGAAAATGTTTACAAATTAACGTGGGCTCAAATTGTCTACTGTTTTTCGCGCGTATGAATGTCTTTATATATATAAAAAATTTATATTGAGTTTCGTCTGAGTGATGTAGCATGCCACCCTCACGGGGCACGGACTCGGATATCACCATCGATGTAGGGTTCGAGTCACGCGGGAGAGGGGTGTTACACAAATGGTCCTTTTATTTCTACAAAATTGTAGATAATAAAAAGATACACAAATTAAAAGAATAATGGGAAGTTGAAGATAAGAGATTAGTATATTCAAATAGTAGGCCATACATATCTTATTTTGATCTTTAGGAAAAACATGAATTTAATATGGTCTCTATGTCTAAAATGACTTATGACATTTAGCATACTTTAAAAATTACTTATAAGGGCAAAAATTAAGGAGAGCAAAGTAAGCACATTAATACATCAATATGAATTGTTTCAAATGAAGCATAATGAAAGAATTTCTAGCATGTATACTAGATTTATTAGTATTATTAAAGTTCTCAAAGGTCTTCAAAAAGCCTATACTAATTTCAAAATGGTAAGGAAGTTGCATAAGTCACTTTTCAAGATATGGGAAGCTAAAGTGATTACCATATAATAAGCCAATGATTTAAATACACTACCATTATAGGAACTTAATGGATCTCTCCTCACATACAAAAGAGGCTTTAAGAGATACAAGATGAGACAACACTACCAAAGTAAAATAATTTAGCATTTAAAGCCTAAAAAAAGAATCAAGTAAAGAGGAAGAGACATTAACTACTAACAGTGAAGAAGAAGACAATGGCTTATTCACTATAAAATTTAAGAACTTCTTGAAGAAGAAATTCTCTTAAAGAAAGGACTCCAAGGAGTTAAAAGTGATTTAAAATATAAATCATCTAACATTATTTGCTTTGAATGTAGAAAACCTATCTATATAAAGTCATAATATCCTCTACTAAAAGATAATAAAAAGTATGAGAGAAACAATAAGAAGGAGAAGAAGCATAAGAAGAAAGCAGCTAAAGCATCAACTTGAGATGACACTAGTGAATCCAAAAGTGAGAATTTAGAAGAAAAGGTAGCTCATATGTGCTTTATTGCTATAGATGATGATAAGGTAACATTTAAGCTTAACTTATGTGATAGTGATATTAACTTGACTTATGATGAATTAGTTAAAACTTTAGAAATCATGAGTAAGAGAAGGAAGATATTATCTTCCAAGCTCAAGGAAGTTCAAAAAGAGTTATATGTTTGTATGAGTGAGAATGAAAAGTGAATTGCATAGTATTAAAACATAAAGGAACGTGATAATTGATGACAATCATAACTTAGATGCATTAAGGCATAAGAATGAAACATTGGAAAAGGAAGTAGATTCCCTGAAGGACTCATTGTCCAATTTACTAAAGAGAGTGAAAAACTATAGAACATGCTAGGATCTTAAAAGAATTCTAATGATAGGTATGGAATACAATATAATCATAAAACTTAAGGAAATCATAAAACCATATTTTTAAGAAAAAAATTTGCATAGTGAAGAATCATTCCCTGGAATAACAAACGAGCATGGATCATCCATGTCCAAACCTACACTTGCACTTGACACACTCATTGGGCTCAACCAAAGAGCAAGCATTGTGCTTTCATATATGGCTCACAACGAAGGCATAAAGTTCAATACTCTCAAGGGAAGAATAGGCAAATTTTTTATGATAACATGTAAACCCACCCATACCCCTATAGAAGCATATATCAAGCCTTCATTCATAGTAGGCATTATACATATAATTATGGTAGGACTTTTCACCATCCTAGGAGACCATTTAATACATTTAATGTCTAAAAACATTTCCTCGTTGTGCCTACATACATAGAATTCTAAGTAATGTATTTATGCATCATCATTACTTATATAACATGTTATGTCATTTTTGTGGTAAGTTTGGACATGTTAATAGATTTTGCTTTATTAAACAAAGGATGGCAAGCACTATTAACTAAGGAACCAAGCTTATTTAGGTTCCTAAAGCATATTGATTACTTGATTTGTAAGGCTATTAAAAAAGAAGGAGAAAAAGGTATGTAGTAGAGGTACTAGTTATTGAATTAAGTATTATTAAGGATTTTGTGCATTTTATTATGATCAATATAACCTTCTTGTCTCTAATAAATTCTATAAGATGTTGCTATAGGATGTGGAGATTTTAACCACCTTTGACTTTTTAAAATAGACAATTCTTGAAACAGTTGAGAGAGATGAGAAAGATGAGAAGCCTATAATAGATTATAAACTCAAGAAGAATCTCATACAAGTCTCTCATAAGTAATGTTCAATATGAAGTAATTATTAGTTCATAATTTAGAAATATATGATAACTTGTGCATATGTGTCAATTTAAATATAAATTCTTGGTGAGAATTATTTATGTTTAAATTATAAATAAGGTGTTTAACAATTATTTCTAAAGTTTGAACCTTAGTATCTAGACTTAGAGGTTATTATACAAAATGAGGACAGTAAGTGTGAATTTACATTAATTAGGCAATTACTTCGTTAAAACTTTGAATAAGGATAAATTTTGTTAAATTAGAAGATAATTAGGTATATTATATGGAAATTCTATATGATGAAGATCCCCTTTTATTTTATTGATTAAATTTATTTTTTAAAATCTTTTTTAAGGTTTGTGATAGTTATTGATTGATATTACTACGATGTTTAAGTATTTTGATGTTTAAATTTGAGTTCTAAAGTTGTTTATTAGCCCTTTAAAACACACTGGTCAACTAATGTCCTAATATGGTTGACTAGCCTAGATCAGATATGTAGCCTTAGGATTCTCTCTTCGTTGAACATGTAAATCACAATTATACTACAACATTATATAGTACTCTTACAGGTACATGCAAAATTTTCTACGAATGCACGGAAACAATATTAAATACTAGGAAGGCACTTACTTAATCATTGTCACTCCCATAAACCTCAATCCCAATGAGTCTTCAAGTGGCTTCTCCCTCCATCATCCGCTCTTCCCTTGACGTCTCAAAATCTCTAGAAAAACCTATCCCAATTAGGTAAAGTTTGAGAATATGAAGGATAGTTGCTAAGCTTTTACCTCTTTGTGTAAACGTCACTTTTTTCTTACAGGACTCAATACGCAGTAGTCTTCCTTTCGTAAGTAGTTGTTGATATTATTGTTGCATCTATTAAACATTGTCGTTTAAGCACTTTGACAGGGGAGAGAATACTCTCCCACATTTTGTAACTTTAAACCTACATATCTTTAATGAATTTTTTCAAAATTCTAAAAAAAAGGTTTGTCCTTTATTTTGACACTTGTTTAGTCACCCAATTTCTCATGCTATTTGACCAATGTCTTCAATAGGTCGATCAATGCTCTCTTTTCTAAGAAACTTTATAGTTTCAATGAGTTTGTTAATGGTCTACTGGCTTGAATGGTCACCCAAATAGTCACAGTGGTTAATTAATATCCCTTAGTGGTCTATTAATATCACTCACAGGTCGACTACTATAGTCGGTTTTTAAAACCAAACCATTTTTTTAACTATTCATCCACTGTTTTCTCTTTCTTTTTATGAAATGCTAACATTGGTTGTTTAGTCGAGGTATGTGGTCAACCAGTACTCTAGATTTAATATCTCCTCTACCTCTTCTCTTTTATTTTCATAATTTTTGTTTATATCTTCCAAAACTCCAAATAATCTACTCTTTTCCTTGAAAACATTAAATTATATTAAATTAAAAATTTGTTTTTTAAAAGTTATGTAAGTAATATATTCAATAAAAAGGTGGAATTTATAAAGGGGAGGATATTCAACTCTTAAAGTTAGAGTTTATATAAAATATACAGCTAGCTACTTAACTTTTTTTAACAAAATACCAACTGTTAAAACTATATGCTTAGTTGTTGTCTGAGTTGATCATATATATATTGCAGATAGTGCACTGACAGGGTTGTCATCCTTAACTTAAGGTAGAACTCATTCTAGCTAAATTTCTTGTAGTCTTTTACTTTCTCAAAGATCTTTGTGTTTCTCAATCTTAAAATGAAATGCACCAGTATGTAAAACCAATCTTGAATGCTCTTTTATTCGTTTTGCTTTGCAATTTAGGTCATTGAACCAATTCAAGCAATCTTTCCAGGCAAGATTTCTATCCTGTAGTTTAAAAATGCAGAGAAACTTAGCCTATAGCTATCTTGTGCCAGAGTAATCAAGTAGATATGATATAGACAGTCATATTATCCACTATATAAAGGGCAAGATCTATCTAGAATATGGAGTTTTATCATGTCTCTAGTTCCTAGTTTTTGCACAGCTACTAAGCAGAGTATGAACAGGTGAGCCTGTGAAATTCTAGATCCCTATATCAGCTTGTGAAGAGGAAATATGGCCAGTGGACCAAGTAGTAGTTGTTTACATGATTGCATTGTAAATTTATATGATGTGTGTAACTCCTAGCTGACTTCATCTTCTTGCCTTTGATTTGGTGAATAAGTTGGCATCTGTTCTAAATTGGTATGGTTTTATTGGTGATATGGAATGGCCACACCAAGCCGTTATTTTGAATGAGTATCTGCACCTTTGTATCTTCTAGAATTGAGCTTGTTAAAATTGGAAAAACTGAGTGTTACATAAAGGCCCTAGTGAATATTACTTATCAAACTATAATTTTTTATTTTGCCCATCTCTAACATAATGTTTGATATAAGAATGCATAAATGACCTGGTGAGTAGGATTTGTTGGAAAGTGTGAGATTGAGACCTTTTCTGAGAGTTAGACCATATGCTTCGATGTTTTAGTTTCAAATTTGGGGATTTTCAATCATTTCTTAATTAAAAGATATCCTTTGAAGTTTATGCCTCTATAATTAAATTTTAAAAGGAGTTAAGGTTGTTCCCCTTTTAATTATATTGATAAGTCTTTAATTTTGCTCAATTTCAATATTTTGGGAATTTTTCATGTTTTTAATTTTGAAATTTTGGGGGCTTTATAAATTATACATTCTTTTATGAAACTGATTGTAAGAAATTGGAATTATGCTTTTATTTGTTACAATTCCAATCACTAATTTTTTTCAAAACTTTTCCTCGGTATTTTAATTGAAAATTTCAACTTAGATATAACACTGAAATTAAATTTTTTTCTAAATTAGATACAATTAGGGAAGTTACTATCAAAATTGACCTTTTGTTTTGACTTCTTAAATATTTAATAGCACATTTTAGTGAAGAAATTTTGCCAATCTTATTAAAATACCTTTTGATGTTTTTTTTTACTAAGTTAGCTTGAAGCATGACATTTTATATTATACATTTTAGGTTAGCAGATTTCTTTTTGTTGATTCTAGAAAGGAAGAGAAAGTTTGGGGGTATTTGATTTAGGGGAGAGATGATATTCACGGTGAGTGACAAAATTTAGGAGAGCAAATGTTTTGTCATATGCTTGAGTAAATTTTTTATATTTACATATATAGATATTTTTTGATGTTGAATCTCTCTTTTATTTTTGATAATGAATTATGTTCTTCATATTGAATTACGGTTTGTCATTATAAAAAAGGGGAAGATTAGTGAACCATAGAAGGTTTCAAATAGTGTTTTGACGATAACAAAACATAATTACTACTAAAGTATCTATTATTTTGATGAAAAGAAATATTAGAACAAAATGAAGCCATAAACCCTTATGAAGTTGAAAGAAAAAAGTTAAAGTTTGAATTGATGAAATGAAGATTTAAAAAATATCAAAAGAAGATCAAGGCTCATTAACATCATTTCACATTTTATATTATTATTTGTAAACTCATTTTGTTAATTTGCTGATCCAAAAGGCTTACTATACATATTCATTTTATCTTATTTTATTGTAAGAGTCTTTACATTCATCAAGAGGTACTAAAGCTTTTGATTTTAATATAAAAGCCTATTAATCTTTTAAATAATATTTGGTGAATAATTTGGAAATTTTTTAATCATATGTGTCTTAAACAAAATAGTTTTGATCATTTGAAGTTGTTAAAATCATGTTTTTTTGGGTGATTAGTCAACCTATATAGGTTAGTAGTTAACTAATATAAGTTAAAGTTGTTAAATTTGATGTATCTTGAGTTTATAGCATGGGTTGATGTAATGGTTGACCAATGTACCATATTGGTTGACTAGTATATGTACTGATTGACCAGTGTCCAATGTTTAGAGCATCTGGTATTGGTCGACCAGTGCATCATATATAGCTGTTGTAATGGATAGTTCTTAGCTCCAAGGACTATTTAAGATCTTAAAACATCATAAATAGGTATTTTCTCATTGGTTTTTGCATCAAGAAGATTTTAGGCTTTGTAAACACACAATCAATTGAGTATTATTGTATCATATTTATGTGAGTGAGCCTCTTTTAACATTATCAAGTAATAAAGTGAGGTGTTTTGAGTTATAGTATTTGGTTAGGCCAAAATAACATTGTATTTGAGGGGTGATACAAGTGAGATTGAGGTTCCTTTTCACCTTATAAGAAGACTATAAGAAAGGTTCCTTTTTACCAAGAAAGATTGTATAAATGTTATCTTTCACCTTGAAAGAAGAATTAAAGTAGAATTATAAAGGTTCCTCTTCACGCAGAAATGGTTGTTTGTTGAACCACTATAAATCGATTTGCATTCTTCTTTTGTATCCTAGTTAAATTATTTTTCAATTACTTAACTGATTTATATTAAATAATTACCTCATTTTTATTTATACTTATTGTTGTTAATTGAGTACTTTGGCTAGAAAAGTAGTTGAAATTTTACAAATGCCCAATTTACCCCCTCTTGAGTACCATTAAAGATTAACACAAGGGAAACATGGTTTTATTGTAACATTATCATTTGGTTTCACAATCATTATTCCTTATAAATATTTATTTTTCATTAAAAAATTTCATATATTCATTATAGCTAATAAGATGGGATCAATAAATTATGAATTTATGAATACTCCGGCAAGTGATTTGGCCAACTGCAAGAATAAGAATCCAAAATTATGAACTATCCATCCATGCGGATCAACTATAATGGTGCAATATTGCCAACTTTATTTAGATTATTAGAGAAAGACAAATGGTAAGAAGGCAGGTAGTTAGTTTGACACTCATGCCTAAGACCACCAACCTTATCATATGTGTTACTTACAACTTCTTTCTTAAGGCACTATATAAATTAGAAAAGCCTTTTGCACTTATTAGTTGTGAAAGAAGAATGAGCTAGGAAGGAACAAGAACCATCATTCACCATTTTTAATTAAGCATATCAAAACACACGTAATTAAGTACAACTTCATGTTTACTCCAAATCCGCAAAAAGACATATTGTATATATGTTTACTAATGATACTCGTACGCTTGTATTAGAGTGTGAAAAAAGATATCCATCAAAATAATGCAATATCTAAGAAGAGCTATACAAAGCCATTGGTACATAGTAACCAAAGTAGAGAATGTGTAAGAAGGAACCCTGGAAGCACAAAATTGGCTCAAACACCAACCAACTCACAAAAACTTTAATCAAGCTAATTTCAAACAGAAATAGACGAGTCAAAGATTTGAAATTGAAACATTTACAATCTACGAAGAATCCATCCACACAAGTATTAAATGGACAAACATCAATTAAAGGTCATATAGAAGAGCCTATATCTAAACTAAAGTTCTTGTTATGCTTTATTTTTCCATATATGCAAAAATTAAAGTCACTCCTCCATGATGCCTTGAATTATTTTATTTTTTAATTAATAGTATGGATTGAGTAAAATTTTTGGTTGCCTTGAATTATTTTATTTTGTAATTAATAGTATGGATTAAGTAAAATTTTTGGTATTATGGCCTTTAAATTTGATCTAAGTGATTATTTGACGAATATATAGATTTAAGTTAAGCACCAAATTTGATATACGTGATTATTCACAAGTTAAACTTAAAATAATCAATACTTTTAACACTTGAGAATTTAAAGAATTTTGAGGACTTACCATGTGCTTGAAGTAAAATTTTAAAGATTAAAGATCTCTAAGACATGAAAATCTATATGATTACGAAGATTTAAACTCAAGATATCAATACTTAGAGACAATTAAGTAGTCCCCTTTCATTCACTTAGAGAATAGTCACAAACTTGTGACCTCAACATTTAGACATATTTAAGGAGTCCAATTTAATCATTTGGATCACTCCTATTATGGCATATAATGAAGAGTGGGCCAAAGTCTTCTTAGATGTTTTAGAATTTTTTAGTTTACAATATCTCACAAACTTTGCATTCTAGTTATTTGGAGAGAGAAAATTTTGAAACTAAGATTTCAACACTTGAAAGCATTTAAGGAGTAGCCTTTTAACCACTTAGATGACCTATTAGGAGGTGATATAGAATGAAAATTAAGGTAAACTCTTCCAAAATTTTTAAAATTTGATTTTGTGATCTGATGCAATAAAAAGTGAGGTAAACTTCTCTAAGATATTTTGGATTTCATTAATGCATGGCGTGTAAACACTATAAACAAGACACTTAATGAACCATGTACTTCATTTTTATGCATAGTTAACAAACAAAATGCTTCAGATAAGATACTTAATGAACAAACAAGCTCAAAATAATTGAGGAGTTCAATTTAGTGGTTATTTAGGGACTTAAAATTCAAAATTATCAAGACCTTTAACATTTGAGGATATAAGGAGTTCTGAGGACTCAACCTATTATTTGGCAATGATTTCAATCTAAATGGTTATCTAGTGACATATTTAAGACCTTTAGTGTTTGAAGAGGACTTAGGGAGTTCTAGTAATTTAACCTATGACCTTAACATTTGGAAGCACTTGAGGAGTCCTTAAAAAACACTTGGACCAATCTTTAAGAAGTGGTACGTAATGTAAAATAAGCCAAATAACTCACAAATTATGTTCTTCAAATATTCAGGGTGTTGCAAGACTTAAAGGCACTTATGCAGTCCTCTTTAGATACAAGGATCACTTTTCACGAGGTGGAATAAAATAAAGAGTTGGAAACTTCTCTAAGATGTTTTAGATTTTATTATTTCATGGTGTTCACAGAGCAAAAACTTAATTGTATATTGTAGTTTACATATAATGTATTTTTGGGTTTAGTCACTTAGTTAATTGACAAATTCAAATTAAACCTTGAGCTTGATCCAAATAGCTATCTGAAGATATAAAATTAAAAGATCCAAGACCTCTAAAATTTATGAATATGAGGAGTTTTGAGGACTCAAAACTAGGACCTAATGGCATGTTTGTCCAATGTGGTGGTTTGATGAACCAAACTAAAAAAAATTAAAGACCCTAACACTTAAGGAATCAAGGAATTTTGAAGACTAGAAATTGGGACCTCAACAATTGAGACACTTTAGGAGGCCCCGCGAACCACTTGGATCAACCTTTAAACATGATACACAAAAAAGAGTACAGTAAGCTCATCTGAGATATTTTGGATTTCATTGTCATAGTACATATTGAGTAACCCTTTAATGTAAGTAATAACTTGTAAACTATGTACCCAAAATATCTTAGCATTTGTGGGGACTCCCAACACCTCCAACGCATAAAGGCATTTAAGGAACCCACAGTAACCAATTACACCACTCCAAAATTTTAGTAAGCATAATGTAATAACATGTGAATCACATACTTCAGTTTAGTTATTTAGGGCACTAATAAGCCTGAAAAAAGTCACAAACTTAACCCAATTGGTTATTTAAGGGCTCAAACTCAAAATGCCTATGTCTTCTAGAACTTTATAGACTTTTGGAGCTTTGGGGACTTAAACCTAAGTGGCTTGAAGGGCTCCTTCCAGCCACTTAGATCAGTCTTTAAACATGATGCACAATGAAGAGTTAGGTAAACTACTCCAAGATGTTTTGTATTTCATCAACTCATGATGGAGATTGAGTAAACATTTAAATGTATGTAGCAACTTGTAAAACACATACTCAATATATATTGGTAGTTATGGGGACTCTTAACACCTATCACATAGATGCATTTGGGGAGTCCACACTAACTGTAGCGCCCCTTACCGCAGGGTACACATCGGGACACCTGCAGGTCATCTAGTACATATCCTCCGATAAGGGTGAGCTACGAATAATCACTACAAACACTCCACTTGGCATCATAATAAAACATTAATATAAAATCGCAAACTTTTTGAAACTAAATTTTTTTCCTCATTTCATTTCATAGAAACCAAAAGTTTACACATCTGTCAGTTTTCACTATCTGTACAACACTCCAAAATCCTAGTACAATATGCTACATGAAAGAGGAGAAATACTGCAGATCTATCTAGGTCATACCAAAAGTCCCAGCTGACCGACCTGTGAGCTATGAATAATCCCGCCAAAATGATCTACACGGCTCGAAAAGTTCCTATGGAGCTAGGAGTCTACTCTCAGTCCTGAAAAATATGTTGCAATTTTGGGTGAGTTTGCGAACTCAATGAGCCAACCATCATCGATGGTTCACTCAATTCATGCAACAATCAGGCATATCACAATTATTTCATAATTTCACATACATCAGAAGTACCACATGAGCACATTAGTAACACATTTTATTTTCACATAAGCATAAGGCATTTTGCCTTTCACTCAATCAAATATATGTAAGCAAATGTATATGAAATGCTCATGTGACCCTTTTTCCAATTTGTTATGGTGTTGTGACTGAGCACCTGGACTGTCCCAATATGGGCACATTATTCGTTGAGCCTGAGGCTCTAAATCACTATAGGGCTCGAGACCCAAATACAATCGTTGAGCTTTTGGCTCTCGGTGGCTGCTACGATCATAACTGTCATTATTTGAGTATGCATTCAAGTATGAAATGCATATGTGACAATTAAGCAGTATATACATCACAATTAACACATGTGTCACAATTTATCACATCACAAGCAAGTAGTTCTCAAATTCAAATACAAGTAGCACTTCTATGTTATAGCTCCCCAGTACATCGGACCTTCTGTTCGGAATCCACAATCATAATCAATCTCAAACCCACCATTATTCACCACAAAGTTATAAGCAATCAATAATTGAGAGAACCATTTAGGTCACTCACCAATAGCTTCTGAAGCTAATGCTTGGAAGTCTCGGCAACGTCTGTGGGTTGACGTTTCAAATGCGCTTCTATAACAGTTAAAATACACAAATATTACCAAGTGTACAATAAAAAATGTTTAATAATGCAGATGGAGAAATTAAAATGTGTACAACGCATGTTCATGACATTCTCAGCATTATTCCCAAAAATTCTCATCACAAAATTTTCCTCTAAATTTTAGAAATTCATAGACACCAAAATCACTCAATTCGGGCCTCTATAGGTCCATTTATTGTTAAAACACGGACCAGAAAAATAATTACTCAGTCTCCTCATTTTGACCTCGTCAATCCATGTCAATTTCATCTCTAAAAATTCAAAATTTCATATAGAAATGAAATTAAATGCCTTAAAACTCTGATGCCTCAAAAATCGGGTCAATTGGAGGTCGAATGAAAAAGTTATTCATAAAAGACTGGGAGAGGGACACATAAGAAATAACAAAAATAATAAAATAATAAAAAAGGGGCTGAGTGCGAGGGCGAGGACACTTCTTCATCCTCACCCTCGCGAGGCGTCACCCTCGCACCCTTTTCACACAAGTAACCAAAAATGACAAATAAGGTCTCATTGGAAAGATTAAAAAAAACCATACAGGTTTCATGAAGGACTCACAAACCAATTTCACCCCTATGGGTGTAAAAAATGCAATCAAAGTTTCTGCCTAATCACAAATTTTCCAAAACAGTGCAACATTCTTCTAAAAATCATATCTTCC
>JANJEY010000007.1:32478418-32491955 GCA_024703695.1 Erythroxylum cataractarum
TTTAAAACTTCAGATGTTGGTTATGAGATTTGAAGAGCTGAACATGGATGAGAGTGAAACCATTGGAGACTTCCATTCGAGAATGCGTGACATAGCAAACTAAGTACATCAACTCGGGAAGAAATACTCTAACCTGAAATTGGTAAAGAAGATGCTGAGATCACTACCTCCAAGATTTATTCCAAAAATTGCAACAATCTAGGAGGCTCATGACATCAATGACTTGTCGTTAGAGAAGGTAATTGGAATTCTTACCAATTTCGAAATGAATTTGTTAAGGGGAAAACAAGAAAAGAGCAAAGGATTGGCACTACAAGCTGAAACTGAAAAGGGCATAAATGATGTAGAAGATGAATCTGATGAGAATAAAGATATGGAAGTATTGACAAGAAATTTCAGCAAGTGGTTAAAGAAAGTGAACAAGGATAGATCCAATTTTAGGCAAAATGGTGGTAACTCATCAAATAATAATTTCAAACAACAAGGGAAAACTCAAATGGGTGAAAGAAAAGTGAAGAAAATTCAATATCATGAGTGTCAAGGCTTCGGACATGTGCAAACGGAATGTGCTGACACCTTGAGAAAGAGAAAAGGGAAGTCCTATACAACCACTTGGAGTGAGAATGAATCTAGAAGTGAGTAAGGAAGTGAAGAAGAAGATATGAATAATGTTGTATTAGTTGCTTTATATAGAAAAAATTCAGTTACTTACTTTATAGCAACCAAGAAGGAAGTAACTGATGATGCAAACGTGAGAAAATCAAACATTCTGGAAAAAAAGATAGACGAATCAGCTCAAAGCTCAATCTCAGATTATAACAGTGATGACAATATTTCAAATGATAAAAAGGAAGGTATTTATGAAGATTATGAGTTAATGTATGCTAAATGGGTCCAAACATATAAGAAAAATGAGAAGTTGAAGGAGGAAAACTCTTCCATGAAGAACATCATTCAAGATCTAGAGAAGAAGTTGTTGTCTACATCAGATGAACTTGGTGAAACAAAATTAAAGTTGGTCAGTACAGAAAAAAGAATAAGAATGTTAAATGGAGGTGCCGAAAAGTTATAAAAGTTGTTGGAAATTCATAAGACTATAGGAGACCTTCAAGGCATTGTCTATAGAAGTGAAATTTCCAAGTCAAATGATGAGAAAATTGATGCGATCAGATCTATCTAAGAGAAATCTCAAAGAAAAATTGGAGGTTCATACTGTTGGACCCTGATCTTTGAGTGAAAATTAGAAATATGAAAATGAAATTAAATGAGTGCTTTTATATGTGAACTGTGTTATAGATGATTTTGAAATTGGAATGTGAATTATGTATGGATGATGAGTTGAGAAACCTTAAGCATGAACCATGTTATATATGTAAGATATTATGCAAAAGCAAGTAAATAGAAGAAGTGAAGTTGGCATGAATGTTAAGTTTTGCATGAGGATAAAAATGTGTATGCTGATTCAAGGGAAATTCATGAATAATTGAAATAGAATTGGCCAAAGTTGCCTTCTTTAAAGTTGTAGTTTGTTCTTTTATCTTTCCAACAATACCAAGTATGTAAGTTTTCGAGATCAGAGTCGAGATTTATTCTCATTACGAGCTAGGATGTCGTGGTAAACAAAATTTTCAAAATTTTGGAGTTTGTGAAGTGAATCTCGGACCCGAAAGAGTGGATTTTGGCAAGATTATGAGTATAGGAGAAGTTAGGATGGATTTAGGACCCTTTATAGGGGTCTTGTAGGGTGAAAATTTGTTTCACCCGAAAGTTACACGGTCTGCCTATGTGAATTTACACGGGTCGTGTATTTTCCTGCGCAGGAACACAATTTCACCCGAAGGTTACACGGCCTGACCGTGTGATTTCACATGGTCCGTGTGTTTTGGACCTCTTAAAGACATATTTTCAAATTTTGTTCTTCATAAAAGTTTTAGATCTAGATGTCTAATTTCTAACTGTCTAAAAATGAAGTCAATCCGACATCTATAGTTAGAGTTATGGTGTTTGTTCCAAAGTATGTTCGATCGGAATTAGAACATGAACATGTTGGGTTTGTTGGGCCATAACGCTTTCGTCCGACCTTCGATTGAGGTGATTCTTAAGGTGTTAAATTTCTAACATGTTTTTATACATCTCCGTGAAAATTTGTATCATTTGAAGTTTAATTGAAAGAGTGTGATTGAAAGATATTGAGAGGTCGATTGGAAGAGCATAAAGGGGTTAAGAACATATGTTGGATTTTTTTAAGCAAATCTTGAGTGGTAGAGCTCTGATTGAGATGATTCTTACTTCAAAATGGTCTAGAGATATAGAGCTTCATGTTTGGTATTAGATAAAGAAGATGAACCAATAATGACTAAGGTGATTTTCTTGGAATACGCTCACGTCTTATGATACTTGAAACGATTTGTTTTCTTTTGATTTTGCTATTTTCCTTCCTCATCCGACCTTGTCCAATCTTTTGCTTATATCTTTTCTGTCCGACATCCGATTGACTTGGTTTTTGAGGAGTTGGATTCCTAAGACAATTATCTATGAATTTTTTAGATTAAATTGAGGATGATTGATTTAATCAAAGTGAGTCGGGAAATTTTCTGAACATGGTTCAGTATTTTGAGAAATTCTCGATCTATGGAGATCCAATTGAATTTATTCTTAAGGAAAAATAAAATTAAGACAAGGAGCTACAAGTCATATGAAAAAATTAAATTTAAATTTAGCCCCTAAGATATTCAATTTCTGAATTGATGTTCATATTAGTGTTCAGTCTTGGATTAGAAAAATCTGAAAGTATTTTGGCCATAACTTTTGTTCTAGTAATCCAAATGAGGTGATTCTCAATTTGGATTAAACTAGAGAAATAGGGATACAAAAGTTATGAAGGACTTGAGTTTCAATCTTGTTTTTAAGAATATCAATTTTTGGATCGAAATAAAGTGCTGAAAAATGTTTTAGCATATGAATAACCCGAAATGTTTGGATCATAACTTTTGACGTAGTGCACCAAATTTAATGATTTTGGTGGCGTTATGAAATTAAGACAATAAGGAACAATTCTCTAGAAAGAAGTTTTAGTAAATTCCTCCATTTTGATGATATGAATCATAACCTAAGCAAAGCATGATTTTAAGGGTATTTTGGGACTTTGATTAATTTATGATTTTGAGGACTTATTTAACATGTTAATGTGAATAGTTAACATGTTAAATTGAGTAAGAGCATATGGGAAATTTGTTAGATTAAATTGAATAAAAATTTTAGAAGTTATAGTATAAAGAAGTGCAAAAAGGGCAAAATTGGAAGGTTGCTTAAGCTTTTAAGGTTTTAGGCTTATTTGGAGGGGCAATTAGGTATTTTTGCCCTCATTTAATGACATGGCAATAGGGCTGCCGTTTAAGTAGAGAGGGAGCACGACTTTGAGAGGAAAAAAGAAGAAAAGAAGAAATGAAAGAAGAGAAGAGGAGAAGAGCATGTTCGGTGGAGGAGAAGAAGGGAAGAAAAGAAAGGTAACTTAGGGTTTTCGATTTTTGGGAGATTCCAAGAGGATTTTTGAGTAGATTCAAGGGGAATAATGTGAAAGAGGAGGAAAGCTTCCTATGGAGCTTTGAAAATTTTGAAAATGGTGGAGATTAAGGTAAAAGGTTTTTGATCTTTGAGTTTTTAATGAATTTTTGGTTTAGCTACCTTGGAAATGGTATGGGTATGTGAATTATGAAGTCAATTTTGGGGATTGCATGGTCTAATTGGTTTAATTTTTGATGTTAATTAATTAGGGTTTATGTTGTGAATTAGGAAAAATTAAGGAAAGACTTTGGAGCAATTGATGTTTCGGAAGAATTTCAAGCATGGAATCGAGGTGGGTAATATATTTATATTTTCGAATTATAAGCTTAAATTGTGTTCTTGAAAAATCAAGAAAGTGAAAAAGGGTTTTTGAATTATTACTTTCGAATGATTAAAATTGTTGGGTCCTGTTTTCGGAACCCAACCTTGGAACAAAATACCATCATACTTATGCGTGGTTCCTTGTAATCTTCTTTTACTCTGATACCAAACATGATGAGCCCCGTTTTTGGAGTCCAACCATTGAACCATAAAAGTTGGCGTGATCCAAAGAAATCATGAAGCTTAAAGTCTCACGTCATTTCTATGTTCTTTTTTCCATAACACATCTCACTTCTATATATATATATGAACAATAATTCACAATCAAAATATTTATATCAAATCAATAACTTCCTCAAGTATACCGAATTTCCACTCAATCTGATCCATATACGCAAATGCATACTTCCACTCAATATCATCCATACATAATTCATAATTCCTTAACATCAATAGAATAGAATTTTACAAGCTCTAAAGGCATTCCAAGCCACAAGACAATATCAATATTGAAATCCGAATATACAAAATACACAACTCCCAAAATTTTGAACAACAATCTAACTTAAAAATAATACAATATGTACACATACAAACAAAAACCTTCACTTCCCTTCACCTGATCTTCTTCTCATCACCTGTGGATGGTAATGAAGGGGGGTGAGCTTATAGCTCGTAAGTAACAGGTTTATAACGAAGAATAAGCAAAACCGTTGAAATGTTCATTTGTCATATAAAAATCATAATGAGTTCATAAAATGCTTTGTTCCTAAATTCTCGTCAAATTCGAAAGTTTGAATTCAAAACTCATAGTTGAAAATGTCATCACATCAACACACATATCCATTTAATCATCAATACAAAACACTCAATTTATGCAACATACTTGACAATTCAAAGATGCAATGTACAAACAAATGGCTCGAGAGTTCCGTGGAACAAAACGGATAAATCGAAGCTTATACCGTGAACAAAAAGAGTCCGATTTTTCAGGATCTCGTGACCTCAAGTGGGAAGTCGGGAGAAGGCTATATTTCTTTAGTTAAACTTTAAAGTTGGGCATCTTCTAGAATTTGAACAGGTTACTCCCCCTACCGATGATGGTTATGGACCTACTCTATATCATCTATAGGATGCGGCTCATGTGGCTCATCTCCATTATTTTCCATTTAATGTCCTTTGCCTTCTTCATCTATAGCCTAATCAACAGAAGTAGAAACAAGGATAGAATCTGTAGTACTAAAAGACAAATTGCTAGAAGTAGTCTTGTATTCTTTAAAAGAGATTTGCATTACCTCATGCTCATAAAAGATTGTGTCCCTACTTCTGAAAATCTTCTACTTTTCAGGGTCATAAAGCCTATAGTCAAATTCCTCATCCCCATATCTAATGAATATATAAGAAGTATTCTTTGAATAAGGCTTTAATATCTGCTCCTTTAGTACGTACTTGAAGGCTTTACGTTCGAACACCCTCAAATGCGTATAAGTTGGATTTTTTTCTTTCTATACTTTCTCAGGAACATCAAGATCCAAAGGGAGTTTTGTTCATCAAATATGCAGTGGTTTTGATTGACTCACCTCAAAAGGACTTTATTGAGTTGGACATTTGAAGCATTCACCAAACCTTCACTATAACAGTTATATTCATCCTCTCAGTAACACCATTGTGTTGTGAAGTGCCAAGTTCTATTGTAGGTGTACTCACCTCTATTATTTGTTCAAGACACGTCAACTTTTTATTTGTCTCCTTTTCCACCATAACATGAAATTTTCAAAAGGTCTCAAACACCTGACTTTGTTTTCAAAGTAAAGACCTAATTCCTATGAGTATCATTATCGATAAAAGTAACAAAGTACTTGTTACATTCCCAAATACCCTTCTTTAATGGGACCAAAAACTTTATAATGTAATAGCTCTAACTTAGCCTTCCTTCGAGAAGACCTTTTATGAAAAGACACTTGGTGCTACTTTTTAGCCATGCATGATCAAAGATGTTGAGAGAAACATTAGTTTTTGCAAAAAGTGTAATGTCCTAGTTTGATTATTGTATTGTGTAATGTGTTATACACACATTTTGTAGAGTATGCCCTATTTATAATGTACTAGAGTAATTTAAGCATTTAAATGTATTATTGAGGTTATAACGGAGATCACGGATAAACCAGAGATGGTTGTGGACTCGATTGAAAATTTCTCAAAAAAATTCGAAAACTCCAAAAAACTATGAAATGAGTCCGAATGAGTTTTAAAAGCCCCAAAATGTGCTTTGACTATTTAGGTGACACTTTTGAATGAAATCTAGATTATTTCGGTGACATTCAGTGATTTCCCAATTTAATCCAAAAAATCTTTCAAGCAACCGAAAAAGTTACCAAACAATTTTAAAATATGACAAAAAGCTACCAAATTAGGATTGGAGTCCTTAGGAACTGAAACGGTTCAAAAAGAAGGTTGTTTGAATAAAATTTAGGCAATATGAAATTATTGGACTAAAAATATCCTTTTTGGAAAATAATAGGTATTGATGATTTTAAACCCATTCAAAAAAATTTAAAATCAACCAATCAATAAGTATTGGCTCTAATTAGAGTATTTCACAATCAATTTGATGATAAGACAATTATGAAATATTTTCGGGATTTAATTTGGTTGGTGAATTAAATGCATTGAAGGGCAATTTGGTCTTTTGTACTCATTAAGGGCAATTTGGTCTTTTTACATGATATTAGTGGATTGATGAGTCATTAGAGATTATCAATGAGAAAATGACATGTGTGTGATGAGTCATTAGTGATGTCAAACTAGAAGTTGACATGTGTAATCCATTAAATGAGTATAAAAGCAACATTTTGCTTCATTCTTTTAACATAGCCGTGAGAGTGAATGCAGAGCATCATTAAAGAGGCCAAAAAATAAAAGAAAATACGAGAGAAGCAAGGTGGGTTTGGCCATTGTCGAAAAAAGGAGGAAAGAGAGAAAAGAAAAGAAAAGAGAAAGGAGAAGAGAGGATCGGGTATGGCCATAGAAGAATGATCCAAACCATTTTTCATGCTCTTCAACCTCCAATCAAGCATCCAATCAAGTTCCATAACCATTCAAGTGTAAAAGAAGAAGAAAATGGGTTGATAAGCTTACTAATCTTGTTGAAAATTTTGATTTGTTGGATTATATGTAAGATTTGGTTTTGATGGTGTAAATTGCACCTTTTTAATGAGATATCAAGGTTTCATTACATTAGAAGCAATTGGGAGAAGAAATTACGTGAATGTAGTGTATGGAACCTTGGTCAAACTTGGTCAAAGGTTAGATTTATTGCCTAAAGTGTTTTATTTTTGTCATTTGATGATTTAAGATAAATGAATGGCATTGAGAAGTTAGTTTCATGGTGAAAGAATGAAAGGAAAACTATGGAAATGATTGGATAAGTTTTTAGCCATGGCTAGGGTTGTTAATGTGATATGATTCAAACTCCTATTTTGATGCTTTATATGTTTATATCATGATTTTGATGCTAATGAAGTAAAGAATGAAAAGGAATTGGTTTTGGTTGAAATTTGGTTTAGGGTGCATGATTTTGTAAAATTTTGTTAATGAAATTTTAGGTTTAAATGTGTGTGTTAAAATGACATGAAAGTAAATTTAAATTGGTTTTAAGTGTTAGAAATCAAATGGAATAGAATTGGAAGAGTTTAATGTAAAATATGTTAAGTTTAGCCTTAAAGGTATTTTCGATATAAAAGCATATGATGTAATGACCATGTGAATATGGTTAAAGATAGTCATTAAGCACATTTGTTGTATTGGAAAGATTAAATAAGTTGTTATGATATTATTTGGAGAAAATTTAGTAAATGAAGTGTATGTGGAAAGTAATGATATTGACATGGTTTATGGTGTATTTAGAAAATGTGTTAAGAAGTTAAATGTATTCATATTAGGTTTTCAAATCGGAAAACAAAACCAACTCAAGGATTTCGAAGTGGTGCAAAACAAACTAGCAAATTGTGAGTGTATTTTTAACTATTATATATGACTTAATTCTTTACAAAAGAATTGATGACATGTGAGTGTTTTTTAAATTGAGTTTATGTAAATAGGTTTCATTTGATCATGAAATGAATATTTATGCTCAGTTTTATGTAAATGATATTTACAAATGAATGTTACTAGCATAAGTGCATGCTTTAGCAATATATGATTTTTAATTTAAAAGTTAAAATTTATATGATTGGAAGTTACATTGAAATAATTCAATAATGAATCAGCTCATACTTGATTTAAAAAATAAAATGAGTAATAAATGTACGAGTTGCTTTGCCTATGGTACATCGCTGGTCTTTATACAGATTATACCGGTATATTTATAGTGGTTAACCTATTACAGGTAAGCGATGTAGAGCCAAGTCCGTAAATAGTGGTTAACTAGTCATGAGTAAGGGATGTAGGACCAACTCCGTGACTTGTTCTAGGTAAATGATGCAGAACCAGCTCCATAATTACCGATTTATAGTGTTTAACCTATCACAGGTAAACGATGCAGAACCAGCTTCGTAAATAATGGTTAACCAGTCACCGGTAAGCGATACAGAACTAACTTTATGACTTTAGACTTAGTGTAGGTTGGCTATGTTAAGTAAGAAAAGTAATGTAATAATTTTGCTGCCACTATTTATTTTTAAAAGTGATTTGAGAGGTATCATATAGTACCAATTCTAGTATCAACTTATTTTCAGTATAAAAGTTTTTAGAAAACTTATTGCTACCATTGTTTATTGTTTAAAGAAAAAGGGGAAATGGAAAATGGAAACTTATTTATTATTTCAAAATAGTATTTCAAAAAATTTGAAATTGTGTTTTACGAAATGTTTTGTTATTACCATATTTGATGATGCACAAATAAATTATTATGCAAATGCTTTACTAGGAGTTTTATGATTATATGGGAATATTGCAGTTATGTTGTTATGAAAAGTTCAACTTTTTTAGTAAACTGATTAACACTCACTGAACTCGTTTAGCTTACTCTTATTTTTATGTTTTTAGACAAACCACCTTAGGTATGCGTATAGGTGCTTCAGTAATTGGGACTCTGCCGTAGGATTAGTTGTATCGTCAGGTGCTGTTGTGTTTTTGTCATTTTGTTATGTACATTTATGTAAAGAATGGATGTTTATAAAGGCTTTTAAATGAAATGCATTAACATGTTTTTTTAACTTTTTAAAGTTTATTATAGTGACGGTTGAGAATTATTTGTTTGGAGTTGCTTATTAATAGACTTGAAGTCTAAAATTTATAGTTAATTATAGAAGTATTTTGAAACTTTACAAGGATTTCCAAAATTTTGGGAATGTCAAAATGTAATCATTGTGTTGCCAAAAATTTTGATAATAAAATGATTTAGAAAAAGAAAAAAAATTCCATTACTTTCTGCGCTTTTAACTTTAAAAATATAAAAGTATTTTAGCAGTTGAACATCTTTGTTTTGCGGGAATCCTTTAGTTGAGTTAGTTATGGATTAAAGGGTTATATTAGGCTTGTTGGGAGGGCCCCACTCAAGTTTCAGAAGGGAAACTCCAAAATGGGTCTTTTCAAAAGTTTTTGTTAGCTAGCAATTTGTTTCCTTTCTAGCTAGTATGTCCCAATCTACAATGTCACAAATCTAAAAAAGTATTCTCTTTAACAACATGTAATTCTCCAAATACACCTTCAAATGTGTCTTATATAGGGAATAGAACAATCCACCACAAGCAACTGTTAGTGCACCTTTAGACAAATTCCATTTACCATCCCCAAAAGTCAAGCATATTCATAGACAAAAATTTGAGATGTAAGTAAAGAATATGTTATACTCCTCTCAAGGTTATTACGCACCCAACATCAATTTAAACTGGCATGTTAACCATGTCGATGATGCTAACAGAAAGTTGATTTCCCATCTTTATACTTCCAAAATTACAACTCTTGTAACTATTGAAGTATTCACTCCTTGAAACATAATAGTAGGAAGCCCTTATATCAACAAGCTACTTGAATTGTGAATAACTTATGTAGAGAGACTCATTAGTTGCATAAATAAATAAAAAATACCTCATCATTTGTGCCTGGTGCTATTACTTTAGTGTTATTTTCATCTCCATCTTTCTGGTTATCTTATTTCTTTCCCTCTTCCACTTATAAAAAATATTCTTTATATGACCAAGTTCGGTGCAGTAGTGACATATTATGGTCTCTTTACCATCTCTAGACTGGAACATGTTCTTAGACTTGCCCTACCCTTTGGAATCTCTTCTCTTAATTCTTCCACTATTCTCTTCCACAAAAGCATGTAGGATGTTGACACTTAAAGAGAGCAATTAAGCTTGGACATGGCCCAACCCTACCTAAAGTTGAAGAGAAATATGGAATTGCATAATAGAAAGAAGATCATATCATGAGGTCAAATATTTTTTACCCTTAACCTAATAATATGGAAGAATGAAGTGATTGCTACAACTTATGACAATAATAGACCAAGGTTTTTGATAGCTAGTATGGTCATTGGTGATAACATCCACTCTATATAGTTAATAGCAAAAGATTTAGGATGATGCTCACATCACTCCAACCAACCTTCAAGATCACAGCTCAAAATACCTTGAAGAAAGATATTTTCAAATTATATGAGGATCAAAAGAAAGAAATATCTAAAACGTTGTTGAGTACTAAAAGATAGGTTGTCATCATATTAGACATATAAACAATCAATAAGTAAAAGAAGGTTAATATGGAAGTGACAACACACTATATTGACAATGACTAGACTTCATGCAGTAGACTACTGAGGTAAAATATATTATTTAATAGTATTATTATTTATTTTTTGAATATGTTATTATTAATATTTGTTCATATTTATATTTATAAGTGGTATGTTTACTTATGTGTTTGTACCACATATAAGCGAAAGATTGACAGCTGTGTTGGTCGAGTGTTTAATAGATTGGAATATTGACACCAAGTTATCTATCATAACACTCAATAAACATAGCACAAATGATGTGATGATCAAAATTTTGAAGAATAAATTGTAGGCTACGAGCTTGTTGGTTAGTGGGAGGTTATTCCATATGCATTGTTTTATGGATATTTTGAATTTGATTGTGAAAGGTAAGTTATAGATGATAAAGGAAGTGGTAGAGTTGATCTAGGATAAAGTAGTATATTAAAGTGCAACACCCAAAGAGTTAAATTTTTTGAAGAAATTGCATTGTAACTATGCATTCTACGCACGAAGAAGTTAGTATTGGATTATTCTAATAGTTAGAATTCAACCTTTAAAATGTTGGAGTTAGCAATCCAATATGTTAAGGTGTTCAGTTGCGACAAAGCGATTCTCAATATACTTGTCTACCTACAGCAGATCAGGGAGAGTTAGCTAAAGAACTTTATGCAAAGTTGAAAATATTTTATACTACTATTGAATAATTCTCATGAGCAAAATATCCAACTTTGTAGAGTTACTTTGGCAAAATATGTGTGATCAAGAAAGCTATAATTGATTGGATATTTAAAGACAATTAGATGATTTGGGTTATAATAAACTAGATGAAATAGAAGTTCAATTCATACTAATATATGGTAAGACATATTGTGGCAGTCATTTCTGTGTTAAACCCCAAATAAAAGATGAGGGGTATATTTTTATTATGACATGTTGTATGGTGATCGGGCCTTAAGAGCATGTTGATTTCAATAAAAAATTTTGGAAGGATTTGTTTAAAGATTAGCAATTAAGCAATAAAAATTGGGATCGTAATAGTTCAGCTTTATCTTTAGGTTCAACCTCAGGTTCAGGTCCTCATTATTGCAGTATTAGGTATAATTTAAATAATAATTTTTCTCTATGTAGATAAAGTAGTGAGAACTACCCACGATCATGATTTTAACAATTAACTATCCTCTTTTCTCTACTACGGATTTGTTATCTCTAATCTTAGTTTATAGATTTACTTAACTTTCATGTGATTACTTTGGTTTTTTATAATTAAAGATATAATTATTTACTTATGAGTTTTTACTGTTATATCTACCTGTTTACTCAACTTCAATATTTACTCTCCAGTCTCCTCTCTTAGCAATAATTGATAATTCCAATTTGATATTTATAAATTGTATCATTAGACAATTTGCAAAATATTAGCATGATGACACTCTTTTTGTTTTTATAATAACATAATTTTCATAATATTATTATTTATTTATTGCATAATAAGACTCATAAATTTCTAGTATTCATTATATGTATGCTTATTCAGTAGGACTCTCACTAATGTTTTTGTATTATATATATGTTAGATTGCATATCTAGCAACAAAAACATTTAAAGTCCAAACTAATATCAAAATAAATTTATTTTGAACTTATTCATTTCAAATTTTAGTTTGCACTTATTCCTTAAAAATTTTATATATTTTTAATATATACATTTTTAAAAACTCATTTTATTAAGTAATTATATTAATAAAATGAATGCAACATTTCTCATATAAAATCTTTTAGTTGGCTTTCTTTTATAATAAATTTAGTTTGAACTTATTCATTTCTAAATTTTATGTTACCTTTAATTCATACATTTTTTAAAACTCATTTTTATTAAGCAATTGTGTTAATTAAATAAATGTTGTGTTTCTCATATAAATTATTTTGATTCACTTTCTTTTAAAATAAATTTAGTTTGAATTTATTCATTTCAAAATTTTATGAACACTTAATATATACATTTTTAAACAATCCATTTTAAATAACCCATTTTAAAAAATAAAAATATATTTAAATTTAAAACGTAAAGCCCAATTGGGCTTAGGCAACTGGACCCTAAATTCATTGTTCGAGTCAGGCTTAGGCCCTATTGATACTGATCTCCTTCTTCCTAATCTCTTTATTGAACATGCTCTTTTTTTATCACATCTAAAGAAAACACATTATTTGGAGTAGAGTTAACGACACTGATAAATTGTTGTTTTCGTTATTTTATAGATCTATTTTGTCATTGTTTTTACATTAATTGTTGTGAATTTCTTTAGTTTTTGGTGAAATTGTACTGCTTTGGGTATTTTCCTTGATTTTTCAGGTTTGTCACCGAAGGTTACACAGACCGTGTAAAAATTCACACAATTTGTGTAAATTGAAGACAGATGCCCGAATGTACCAGAAGGTTACACAGGCTGTGTGAAATTTCACACAGTCTGTGTAAATTGAAAATAGAAGCCCGAATGTACCAGAAGGTTGCACAGGCTGTGTGAAATTTCACACAGTCTGTGTAAAGCAGTTATTTTGACGGTTCCAAAGTTTTTAAACGTGGAGGAACAGGAGAGGGGGAGACCACGACTGAACGGGGGATAACGACGACTAAGAGAAAAAAAGAAGAAGGAGAGGATCGAAGAGGAGAAAAAGAGAACAAGGATCGGAAGATATTTTTTGGAGATTGAGAAATCAAGATTCAAGACAAAATTGGAGTCCCTTTTCTTTCTTCTTTTCATTCTTTACACTATCTTTCATGTTGTCGTTTACAGTTCATTTAGTTTATTTATTGTTTAATTCAGTTATGGACCTTTAAATTTCTTTATTCTAGGATGTTTGTTTCAACTTAGGGATTATGTATTGAACCTTA
>JANJEY010000007.1:32506340-32520220 GCA_024703695.1 Erythroxylum cataractarum
TCATAAAAATATTACGAGCCATATTAAGATGTGTCCGAGCTATTTTTTACCGTGTCCGAGTCGTGTCCGCGCGCGTGTTCAAGCCGATAAAAATAATTTTTTATTATGACACGTATGAACACGTGTCCGACACGTGTCCACCGCGTGTCCACTGCGTGTCCATGTCCGACACGTGTCGGACACACGGACACGGCTCTATTTTGCCGTGTTCGTGCTTTATAGAGTCCTCATCTCGTGGAACTGTCAGATAGAGCAAGAAGCAGCTTGGGCATCCCTAAATCAATTTGAAGTCACTTCCCCCAATTTGGACCTTGGGGAAAAGATCAACTCAATGGGCTGGCACTGGTGCAAATGAACCAATTGTTCAAAACGAAATGGGAAGTAGATGAAAACCAGCCTAGGACCAAACGTATTATAAACAAGCCCACTTGGGTGAAAGATTATGTGACAAATTGAATAATCTAAGAAGAAGTATCCATACAATTATGCTAAACAACCAAAACACATACATTCTGTTACTAGAGTCAGATGTCATACATGTTGTAACAAGAGTATTCCTTTCTCAAATCTGCTAAATTTTACTAATATCACCAAACTGGGCCCAAATATTAATGGTTACCGTTAGAACTTATCCTTCTTTTTACATTTGAAGAAAAACCAAGTTTTGGAATAGTTTAATCCACCAAATTGGCATTGTGTCTGAATACAAGGAAGTAAATCATGTTGGTTTGGTTCGTAGATGGGAAGCTAAATCATCGTTGTGCCAGAGGATAAAAGGTGGTGTTAGAATAAGCTCTGGAAATCAAAATTTGCTTAGTACAGTTTGTGCTACAACCTGAGCTTTTAATTTTAGAAAATAAAAATGGGCACAAGGGAATCTAGCCAGTGTCAGTGTGCCTGATTTGAACGTGTCGAGCAGGGAAGAAGACGAGACAATATAGTAAAATCAAAGGCTCTGATCTGATCTGATCTGATGTGTCTGCCAGTGTGTGATTTGATATTTGATATTGATGTTGATGATGATGATTAGGACAAACATCTTATCGCAAAAACTATTTCGGTGGTGGTGAACTGACTAATGACTATTTGACTGTGACTACGGCTGACTCGGTCTCACACTCACATCTCCTCCAAGTGACGTCGTTTAGCGTCAGCCTCCCCCTCCCCCTAACACAGACACAGTACAGTATCCCGCGACAACCGCGGGTGTTTCATTTCTCATGTCTTTTTCTTTCCTTACCTTAAAGGACAGTTTTGTTATTGTGTGCAGCGTCGGTACTATTATTATCGCGGGGCCCCACGCGATATCAATCATCTCATCTCAAGTCCCACGCACATCACCATCGTTAATTATTTACCATTATCCCCTCTCACTCTCTTCTATTGTCTACCTTGTTGAAGACTCGGAAGATTGTTATTATATCCATTGACGATTGATAATTGGAAGGTATGATACAAAAACCGTGTTATTTAAGAACTAGATATTACAGTAAGTAGCTGCTGCTTCTCTTCAAGTGAATAAGAATTTAGTAGGAAAGGCCAAAGCTTCAGACCAGCTAGAGTACTACTTGCCCGATCCTAGAAGCTTTAGACCTCCACAACCATCTTGGACCAAAGGGAATGTGAAAATTACTTTGGATTTTACGAGGGATGTGATCTTGAGAAATCTAAGTTTGTCCAACATGACCATTTCCAGGGCCTCCCAGGGTCAAGACTACTCCTTGGAGATCACTTCTTAACTCTGAATCTTTTGCAAATGATGGTGTGCCTTTGATTCCTGGAAAAGCTCTGATCTTTTGATGGTTGTGTCTGAAGCTCCGACTTGATTCTTGCCCTGTGAATGACATCTGTGGCTGTGAAGCCTTTGATGGTTCATTTTGATTTAGGTTTGGAAATGGCTTAACTGCGACTGGGTTTGCTGGAGGTGCAGCATTTTGAGCAAGAATCGTCCCTCGGGATGCGAACCCATGAGCCTGATGCAAAAAAAGTTGTGTTCTCTCAACATTTTTCTAAAACGGCCGTCCTAATTTGATCAAATAATGGATGCTTACAGGTGGAAACAAGACGCCTCTAAACATCATTCCATCAATTGTGGCAGTCATTAGCAGTCCCGAGTCGAAGGCTCCATCTACTTTGCCTCGTACCTCCGCACCAATCTGAGCATCCAGCAACATAGCGGAACACAATGTCACTTAGAAGGCAGGAACAAAAAATTCAAGCACCTAAAGCTTAGGAATTCAGACATAGATTGATAATAGATTAATAGTTACCAGATTATGAGAAGAACCAGCCTCCACATGCTTCTGTTCCGCAGATAGGTATTGTGTTCCTTGTCTTCCTGAATGAGCAGCCTCAGAAAATTGGTTAGCTTTTTTATTCTCTCTTATAAATTGAAGATCGTAAGGGGCCCTCTTCACCATATTTCTGGGCTCTTTCTGGTCACTGATAACTTCATTAATTTGGCAGTTCCTTGGAATGTTATTTGACGAAGTGAACAGATTAAGTCCTTGGCATACTGCAAGTGAATCAGCAGCTTTCCTAGCTGGTGTCGGCTCCTGATCAGACTGTGATGGAGATGAATGCTGGGAGGTTGAGACAGAATGTTTTTCTAATTCTGATTGAATGTCCCATCCCTTGTAATTCATGGTTCTTTTCCTCTTTGGATAAGGACTCTCTGCCAAAAGGTAATTGAATTAATCAAAGTTGGAATCTACAATCTCTGCTCATTACAAACATTTTGATTATAGAACAACCTGAATGAAACTGAAACGGTTGTCTTGATTCTAATTCAAGATCATGAACTGGATTACTGAACGTTTCACGAGTTCCAAGCAACATCGTTCTCTGCTTTACAACAGAAAACGAATTAGCTCCTACAATATTGAATAGAGAGGCTTGCAAATTTAGAGATAGTTTTGTTACCAAGTTACTTTCTATTCCGCGTGCTCTCCTCTTCTCCCTTTTCCAATTACTTCCGAAAAACTTGGACAGCGAAATGTCACAAGGACTCTTGGAATTCTCAGCTTCGAGATGCAAGATCAACAGCTCACTAAGAGGGCGCTCATCCTCCCCACACCTGCACTTGAACACAAGAGGACAGAGAGTGAATTTATAAGCGAGAGCAATGTAATTATTATTATTGAACACAATATTATCGACGTAACTTACCCTCCATATATGATAATACCAGAATCTGCAACAACAGCAGTGTGAGAAAACCTCCCTTGAGGTTGCTGACCGCGTATATGAAGCTGTGTCCAAGAACAACTGCTTGACTCTAGGATCCAAATATCATTGTAATAATGCTTGTCCCCCACTCCTCCAACGATGTAAATCTGAAGACCACGTAGAGTTACTCATTCCTATGTATGTTTGAGTAACAGAATGTTTCACGAATTGAATATTGAGACAGTTCCAAAACATAATTTGTCCCACGGTACAAACTCTACTAATTACATGGGATTAACTTACCTTGTTACCAATATTCACGGCTGTGTGCCCTGCTCTAACACCAGGTGAAGATCCTTGAGCATGAAGCTGTTATGAATTAGAATTAACCATTACGAATACCATAGTCTATAAGAACAAGATAGTAAAGATAATGCAACGTGAAGCTAATACCTTTGTCCACGTCAATTTGTCCATATCCAACACATCAACGCCGCCATGATACCTATCTCCACGATCACCCCCATATACAAAAAGCTGGTTACCGATTGCAACAGCGCTGTGACTATCTCTTTGAACAGGAATATCACCCTTGAGTTCAATAGGAGAGCTCCATGTCATGGTTTTGAGGTCTAAAACATGCACATCGTTCAAGTAATTTGCTTCTCCTTCTCCGCTACCTCCAAATATGACCATCTTAGCATCCCCAATCAATGTAGCAGTGTGGCTTTCTCGAGGAGAGGGAGGAGTCCCCTTACATTCAGGGCTTATCCACTCTTTGGTCACGAGATCCAACATATGCAAGTCATTTACTTTCTTGGAGCCATTTGTGCCCCCAAATACTATCATTTTGTGCCCAACAAGAACAGCACTATGACTGTCCCTTGGACCAGGTCCTTTTCCTGACGTGGTTAGAGTGTTACATACCATGGTTTCAAGGTTTAGCTTAAGAACATCACTGAAATGCATACCTCCACAGCATCCCTGGAAATAAGATGTTATCAAAATTTGCTCTTTCTTGTAATTCATGTAAGCGTAAAAGAAACAATTGCAGGTGTAGAGAGGGTCACGCATAGGGGGTGAAATGGTTGGTTTGCAGATTTTCTTTAAGTTTCACACACAGCTGATATGAGACCGTGTGATAGCTGGTTGCTACATGCTAATATAAAATTGGCTCGCTCATAACCCGCCCAAATTTCTACTTCTTCTTCATCGTGTTCTTCAAATAGTTCTTGCAAGTTTTATTAAAACGTGAGGCGATACAATACGCTAAAGATATTAGTAAATTCAACTAAAATTTTAAAACCTCCAACATCACCAAGCCATCTCTTGAAGATGTTCTTGGCCTTGAAAACGAGCTTAAATTTAAAAAAAAAAAAGGAGAATCCAGTCCCAGTAGAAAACAAACTACTTTTTTTTTTTGGGCAGAACTTTTCTTCTTTTTTTGTTTTTGTTTTGACAAGATATGAGCCATAACTTGGTATGCAGGTTTTAGTCTTGACAGAGACGTAGAATGAGAGACAGTATGTGTGTTCTATACGAAGAAAGCTGGATGATAATCATCTTTATCTTAATACCTTGTCCAACTAAATAAAGAAACTACAACCAAAACAAACCTATGGTTAACATTCCAGAAGGCAACAGGCAGAAGAAAATTTAGGAAAGAACTACGAACCGTGAAAGAAAGTTTATGCTTGCTTTGCCAAAAATAAACACCAAGGAACCGAAGAAAACGAAGACCATATAGAAAAGATATATATTCAAGTATGCAGAGAAAGAAAAGAACTAACGAGACCCAAACTTGCATAGCTAAAGAAATTTAACTTCAGCAGAGGAGAAAACAAAACGAGCCTGGTTCTTTCCAAAACATACGTACCCCAAAGACATAAACACTTCCATTAGAGTAGCAAGCAGAGTGCCCCCATCTCTCAGAAGGATCAGATCCCATAATCTTGGGATAGAGCCACATTGCCTTCTCCTTCGCAGTTTCAGTCCCCAGAGAACCCATGACTTCGTTTTCACTTTGTTCTCTTTTTTACCCACTTTTCTTTTCTCTGAGCTGAAACTATGGTTCTTTACTCCAACACAGTGCTTGATAATACTAAAGAAGAAAAGTGACCAGGGGAGAAATAGAGGGTCAAAAGAGGACATGAACAAGCCAAGTGATATATCAACTATCAGTGTCAATAGACATGAAAAGATGGGCGCTTTCAAGTCTCAATCACTGTAGCAACCAACATCAACATAAGGTGGTGGTGGAAATGGAATAGAAGGAACAAATTTTTTCTTCAACTTTAATCTTATTTCCCTCTGGTAGAAAAAGGAAAGGATTTTTATCTCTTTTCTAATTTTACATTCAAAAAGAAAAGAAAACTGGCTATTACATGGCCAGACAAACTTGTAGAATGCAAAGTAAGTGATGTCTGATATTGGAAACACGACTTACTGTTAAGAGGAAGATAGAGAACATTATATTATATTTTACTTTTAATACTTTGTCTAACTGAAAATGATGAACTGTGGGGCATTGTTTTGTGAGAAATGATGGGGAGAGAAGATCTTTGACAGTGGTTGAGAAAGAGAGAAGGAGAAAAAAAAGGTTTTCTTTTCTCTTTCCTTTTCATCACTGAACTCACATGGTGTTCTTTCACATCATTCTTTGTTAGTATGATATTGGGATTGATGGATGGGAAATTTTCTCCACCACCTATTTCTCTATCTCTCTCTATGCCACCCAATTTTCAAGGTGGGTTATTCATGTAAATCTATAAATGTCCCTTCTCAAGAAGAGTCTTTGGGAGTAGTGTAGGACTTTAGTGCGTGAGCAAATTCTTTTCAGTTCCGGGAAATGGAATGTATAGTTTCCCGGAAAAGGCCTGGAGGCTTTTATTAAAAGGAAAAGGATAGTTCATAGAAATCTATTCATTTGCAGCAATTATAACGTACTATCTTGTTGGTATAAGGTTGCTTGACGGAGTTGTAGCTTTTAAAATGATATGACAAGTCGATTAGTTCATGCACATGGACTCCATTCACCTCACTGAGGTTGAGTTCTATTGTCCTCCCCATATGTGCACCTTTCACCTTAATTATATCTCCCTTGGACTTAAGCTTCAATTCCACCGTCATTGGTTGGCTGGAACCTACTCCTACAACTAAAACAATGGAAGTTGAGACAAGACTTATGCATTCCTTTCAACTTTAAAACCAAAATATCACATCGTCTAACGATGTTAAGCGTCTGATGATCAATAACTTGAAAAGACATTATTCGTGCAAAGTGACTTCCACCTCTTACATCCACGATAAGCTTACCTAACAAAGATAGTAATTATAGGTAGATTATGCTTATACTAAGGATTACTAAATGCATGATTTCATAATAAGCTGAGAACAGAAGTTGGATCTGACGATCACACGTGTATCACGGAGAAAAAGGAAAAAGGAGAGAAAATGTCAAGTTTGGTGAAAAGATGGTGAACATATATCGAGAGCCAAGCAAAGGTGAGAAATGACAAAGAATATAAAGATGCAGAGAAAAGAAAGAAGTGACGAAAGGAGTAGAATACACGCGATGAACACGGGGGGAGGTTGATGATATTTTGCTCTCAGTTCAGTTCTGTGACTTGCTGAATACTGAGTCGTCCGTCCGAGATACATAAAAATGGCGGTATGTGCCTCTCATCTCATAAGAAGCTGATTAGCCTCTCGATTCACGTGTTTGTCTTTTAACTCGAAACCAAAGCCTTTTGTTTTCTTGAAAAGAACAAAATTGAATAAAAACAATTGACGAACGAAAGGAAAGGGTGGAAAGACGTGTATCACTTCGAGACACGACTCTCAACGACAGCAATGTTTGATGTTTTTCCACTGTCGTGCGAAACAATTAAGGATAAGCTGAAGCTCCATGTAATGTAATTACTGTATGTTCGTTTAGTTCTAAGTTTGAATATATGTTGGCGTTGGTTTCTGCTGAATTTCTCGGGACATGGGTAGTTGAAGCGTGACGGGTACGTGCAGTTATTTTACCACCAACATTGGTAGTTGCATCAATGGCCAAACTCCATTGCCATCGCCAGCTTTTCTACTATAGAGATACGAAGAGCAAACAGTTTCCCACGTCCTAACCCCTCAAGCTTCACGCGTTTCTCTATTAACTTCTTTAGCTTCTTGTATCACATCTGGATCTCCTGACTCGTTCTCAGTAAAGGAGAAATTCTACCTTGAGTACATCGATTGAGGTACAATAATACTTCTGGTTGTGTACGAAGAACAAGGTAACCGGACGTATGAGCATAAGTGAAATTACAGAACTAACATTTTATTGCAGAACACGAATTGAATTAGACGAACGATTTACAGCTTTGTTCAGAATTTCATACATGTGAAGCTCAGCAACAGTAAGAATCAGATTTCAGTTCCAGCTTGGTCATTTACACGGAGAACCAGCATAATACAAATCTATAGTCTTTACATTATAGCCTTTGAAGGAAAACAAGATGATAGTAGCAGGTGCAGCCCATGTCACCGTGATTTCCACCAAACGCATTTACATCAAAGTCTTAAGGCATGATTTCCATGAAGAACATGCACGTGATTTCCACCAAACGCATTTACATCAAAGTCTTAAGGCATGATTTCCATGAAGAACATGCATCTCACGTTTTGAGGCATTGCTTATCAAAATTCTAATGAGGTTTAATCACATCCGCATCAACTTCCTCGCCTAACTAATGAGTTTTCAAGTTGAAACTATCTCCCAAAGTGAATAATTTACTATGAAATTGAAAAGAATACCTACATAAAATCTAAAAGTGTGGTTCAAATGAGAATGGACTTCTTTGCTCATCTGTTGGATTCAGTAACCATCTGCAAAACATCCATGCTGCACCAATAACAGATAATAGAGATAGCAGTGCTAAAAACCCAAAGTGTGAGGCATCATTTGCAATTATAGCAACACCCAACATCATCGACTCGGCCAAACTCGCTACAGAAAACTCTGTTATCCCAATAAGATTTGCTTTAGATGATGGAATCCCAGTCTGAAGAATCTGTGCCCCAACAATATCATATGACATATGTCCCAACCTTGATAGTACCTGCATATGAAGGATAATCATTACCAAGACTAGCAGATTCAATCTGTGACTGAAATAGCGTATAAGAAACAATAAACAACTATAAAACATAAAAAAAGATACATTGTTATCTACATCTCCCTGCTTTGATGCAACCAACCCTCTAATGGCCAATTTACTTTTCCAAATCAAAACTAGTCTACTGATGAAAACGCATCATGTGCGAAGGAAACAAGAGAAAAAGATGATTCTCACTATCAATCCCAAGAAAATAAGGGAGCTTTGCTTTGAAAGAGATCCACTCCAATATACGCCAACAGCTATGGCTAGCAGTGAAGCCTGGAATACAAGTCCAGTTGCTCCAGCCTGGTCATAGGGAAACAAATTTTAAGTACATGGCTAAGAACAAGAATCCTAGAAGAACTCTACCAACTAAAACAAGACAATAATGTAACCTTCAAAATGCCTAGTCGTCTGACCAAGGTTGCAGACAGGAATGTTGCTGCAACACCCATGAAAGAACACAATCCACTAAACCCTCCAATGATAGATGGATTGACCCCTGTAAAACAAATCCAAATGTTTCATGCAAACAAGCATGGCAGCACAATTATAATTAGATTTCATAAGTGAATACAACCACGTTGAAGCACATGCAAAACTCCTTTCATGTCTCTCTCTCACCTGAAGTAAAGAATAGGCTTCCTACTGATTAAGAGCATTTACATGTTTTAGCAGAACAACATAATTAAAACTTGGATTGTTACTGCCAACAATATTGCATGTTTAATTGCATCAGCAATTATTAAAAGTTCCCAAAATAATATTTCTATAAAGATGCACAAGCTACTTTAGAAGTTAGGAAAAGCTTGGGTCTAAAACTCCATATATATATGTGTGTGTGTATATCCCAGATCTACGACAACTGCCGCCTGAAAACTAGGTCAAGGGGTTACCTCGCTGTGTTAAAAATGCTGTCATTAAACTGCCAGGACCAAGGACAACATTAAAGTAGAGTAACACATAGGCAAGGCTGGCTGGTAGAACTGGTTGCTGCAAGTATTCCTTCCACCCAAGCTTGATAGTCTCCATGCTCAGGGCCACTGGTTATACAGAAAATTACTTTAAACAACTTGCTGTAATTGGGTAAGGAACAAAAATGGCAGCATTTGTTACCTATATTATTAGCATTTTGCACAGATGATTCACCGGGATCCTTGCAACAGGTCTGCATTGACTTAGTCTGGTCAAGAACTCCCACAGAAAGTTTGTTTGTTAACCACATGAGCCCAATCTGAGAAACAGGGATAAAAGGTAAGAGTATGAAAGCAGGAATTACAATAAAGAGGAAAACGTGGGAGGAAAAGCATAAAGCAATTACCATAACTGGTAATGAACAGATCGTTAAACCTGCAGCAAACTTCAAGCATGTCACAGGTTCACATTTGGACAGAAGAACACCAAATATTGATGCTCCAGCTATCTGATATACATGTAAACTTTAGTCAAGAAGTAAGCTTTCGTCCATTAAACACACCACAAAATCACAAACTTATCCTATGTAATAATATGTACGCAACATGTAGATCATTTAAGAAACATGTGACTCTGGTTATATTAAGTGGGCAGTCACATCATTGACACACTTTATGTTGATGTATAATAAATACAAATTTAAATATTAATTCTTGAGCATGAAAGCTGATTAGGTTCAAATATAACCTCACAAAGAAGATCAATTCGATTAAGAATAGCATTTGCTTGAGCTAGTGCGACTGGTCTGTTGATTCCAGCTAACTGTACAAATAAGTACAACATGAGAGTGCATAAACTTTTCAAAAAACATAAAATTTAATTCATTGGTGCATATAAATAACAGAGAAGTATGGAAAAGCACTACCAACACAATCCAATCACGCTCTACAGCAACTCCCGATGCTACTCCACATAATCTTTCAATAGCCCCAGCTAACACAAGCACAGCAAACCATGGACGGCAGAGAAACGAGGATGCAGAAGTGGGTGAAACAGCAAAGGCATGGACTATCATAGCTGCTGATAATAATTGAGCAGCTGCCTAAAACAAACATGATATTAAGAAGACATTGGAAGAGTCGAGCCACTTTCAACATGGACATATATATATATATATATATAAAGAAAAAGATGGAGTAAAAGACTCAAGACTTCCACTATGGTTTGTACTTTACCAAAATGCATCCCTATGCTTCAAAATTGCTGGAAAACACCTTTTAACATTAGAAATGCTAAAAAAGAACCTTATGTTAATACTTGTCTATATTAACACTGTCTGGTGACAACAGTCCATTATGTTATAGTCTGTACTAGAAAATCTTAAGAGAAATTTACCTAGAAGTCCTTTTTTAGTATTCCTATCGTAAGGTGTTTCCTAATAATTTGAAACACAAGAGTGCATTTTGTAAAAATTACAAATTAAAGAAGAGGTCCATCTCTTTAACCCAAAAAGTTACCTGGACTATGTTTAAGGAAATATATGAAGGTAATCTGGGAGAATTATCCATAAATTTGCCAACCAAAGGGCCTCCAACAATTATTGCAAGCTGCTTAACAAACAATTTGTTAATATATTTGCTCCCAGCAAAACATGTTTCAAGTCTATCCATTAGGATGGATTACAACCTTAGAGAAAAAGCCCAATACTGCGACTGGTAGAAGGCTTGGATGAAGCAATGCAATAGCTGACGGCCAAGCAAAATTCCACAGCTGTTCCACAAGATACCCGGCAAGGCAACAGGCATAAAGTGCTGAAACAAGTGAATCTTTTGTGTCAGAAGCCACATAAACCAACTGATACAATTGATCTCAAGGAAAGGCCAAAATCTATAGTTCAAAGTCATTTTCAAGTTTAAGCTTAATAAAACTAATTGCCATAGCAAGACTGGATACTGGTCCACAATTAAGTTGCCACATCCCAGAAGAAGCAACTTCATGTAATGCATCCTGCTGAAATTACTCATGGTTGACTAGTCTAACAGCAAAAGGATTGTGGAGACAATATGCTATTAAACAGAAACAATAAGGAAAGAAGATAAGCTCCAAACTACACATACGGCAATCTTCTGCCAATTTCTTCTATGGAAGGTGATCATTCAACAACCTCAAATACGTCTTGGGCCAAGGAATTTTCACACAACTAAGAATTTGTGGCCCTATACTGACAGCCGCTAAAAATATACCTACAAGATAGTCCTCAAAGGTTCTTAAACACATACTTGTCCAGATAGTCTCAAATCTAATACATAATACCTTTTACTTCTATGTTGAATGTAAAAGGTAGACTCCAGCATCAAAGTTTAGGAAACTAAAACCTACATTCTACACAGAATATAAAGCCTAACAAATGTAATGTCCATGGTAGCGCTCAATTCACTTGGGGCAAGTTCAATAAGCCTCACCAAATAGTCCATTAGGATGTGCTGGAGTAGCAGCAAGGGTGTTCTGCTCCTCCTCTGATAATACCTGATAATCAAAGAAGAGAGTCGTGAGAGAGAATGTGATAAAAATTTAAATGACCCCGGACTAATGTTTGTCCCTGAGCTTAGAGACCATATAAGAAAAAACGAAACATAAGCCAAGTAACCATACAGTCAATCCTGTCAGGAGCTGGTCAACATAAGTGGTTTCAGAAAGTAAACCCAAAGATTCAGGCTCAAGGATGTCAGACTTGATATGGACTATAGGGGAAGAACAATCGGGCACAACAGCTGATGAATCTTGCAGGACCTCTACATCAGCAATAACATCGCTCAACTGTAAGTCAGTATTGGTAATTGAGCACCCTGAAATAAAGTTGTTGAACCTGCAATAGCCCCCACCGCCCAGAAGAGAAATGATAGAAAAATTAGCTGTAAGATTTCTTTTCAAATCAAAACAATGGCTTAGTGACTGTCAATATCAGCAAACTCTAGTACAACAGCATGAATGCATCACTTGACTAGAAATAACTCTAATTAATGGATTTGTTGCTGCAGGGTGCCATATAATGTGAGGAGAAACAAAATGAACCAGATTTAAGCATCATCCTAAAATTATTACGCTTGTGGAAGAGAACTTGAAGAAGAGGTGCTTTCGAATATCAAACAAATAATGATTAGACAATGGCACAAACTAAGCTAAAAGTAACCCCATTCGCAACTAAGATAAAGCAGTCCTGAAACTAATAAAAAGCTTCCGCTCATTCCGGTCATCATCATCCAAGTTCAGCACCAACCGGTTAACAACAATTGTTATCATTCGCTTCAAATCGTTTGGGAAACAAAAACAGTGGCAAAAGTCAAAAATCAAAGCCTCACTCTTTCTTACGTTTTCCCCTTTGGAATGCACCAACGCCCTTTCACTTGTCCCAGTAAGTAGTTATGTACAAGGATATAAATTCAATACTTTGTTTTCTTTGTCACATAACAAGGGATAACCTCGAAATGTTTTAAGGTCCGAGAATAACAATAAGCAAAGCCAATAGCGCATTTTTGTAAGACTCCCGTAAAGAGAATCCACTTGGCTAACAATCAATCAAATCAGTCAGAAAAAGAACACCCACAAATGGAATATGCACAGTCACCTTGATGAACCAAAAGCTGAACTGGGGAGGTTCAACCATCGGCGAGTAGTGAAGCGATGGCGAATTCTAGAAGCAGGCGGTGTAGATAAATACGCTTGCCTGGTCGACAAAGGATTGAAATTAAAAGAAGGAGAGTGTGAAACAGTGAACATGCCTCCAAATTCAACAACTTCAAGTACCCAAACTTGAAGAAGGACCAACAGTAATAGAATTCCTGACAACTCATGCAGCCCCCAACAACTCAAAAAGAATGGAAAAAGGTCTCTGATTGAGCAGATTCTCTTAAGCAAAGTTTCATCAGAAAATGATGATTCAGTCGTGAAAATAAAATCTACTTATTGGGTTACATTTTGGTCTTTGGATGTGACGCTGAAAATGGTGTGGTGAGGCTTATCCGTGGGAGTCAGCCGTTGGGCGGACAGTTCCAAGATGGAAGCTTGCACGCTTGTGTGGCTCACTTCAGTTTTCCTTTTCTTGCTTTAGTTCTTCGAGAACTTTATAGTGCCAAGTTGCAACCTCAATTTCCACAAGTATTTCGGATGCAGGTCATACAAAGCTGACGTGGCAAATCGTAGCTTAGAACATCTTGTTATTTTTAGTTTCTGCGGCCTACTGATTCTGCAGAAGTAAACAAAAGTTTCCGTCTCACTTTTCTCTTGTTTAGTCATTATGTTAGCATTTCAACGATAAGATCTGACATTTTTTTGTTTTCTCGTGTATTAAATTTTACACTCCGTTGGTTGTGTCTTCAGTAGCTGCAGATAAAACAAAATAAAATAGAATGAAATAAAAACTGAAGATAGGAAGATGTTTGGTTGTGGTTGACAGAACAGAGAAAATTGTCTTTGTCTTAAGGACAGAATGTATTTGGTTGCAGGCTATGTTTAAAAACCTGGACCAGATCGACCGATCCGACCGGTGACCGGTCGGTGGTCCGATTCGGTTGATCCTTCAAAATCGGGTACAAATTGACCCAGTCTGAACAGGTCAAAACCGGTCGGACCAGTCTGATATTTTTTTTTAATTTTTTA
>JANJEY010000007.1:32602323-32613039 GCA_024703695.1 Erythroxylum cataractarum
TGGGAACCTATCTCATAATCAATCACAAATGTTCCAACAGTTGGAATGTGACATGATGTAGTTGGCTAGTTGCTTCACGGTTGCTAGGGGACAATTTTGAATTTATGGCTTGTCAATAGGCTTTTGAATATGGAACATTCAAAAGGTTACTTCTTGCTATCCTGTTTCTTAAGCTTCACATTACTCATTTTGTATGAGCTTCGAACTATAGTTGTAAATACAAATCGGTTAGCTACACCTACTCAAATGGTTGGATTTTAACTGTTTTGTCAAATTTCAAAGGGTTGCAGTTATTTTCCTTTGATTGTTTGTTATTTGTAATTCATGCATGGAAGTGGGAGATATAACATATATTTGTAATTCAGACCCTACGTATCAGCGGGACTTTTACTAAGTAGTTGTTATTTTTTACTATTGAGGGGGCTGAAAATAGTTGCACAAGTTTCTTTGGGTGGTTGGTTATGGTTGAAATATCTTACAATGTAGATCGGTCAAAGCAGGATCGTAGATGTGAGGCATCTCAGACTGTAATCAAGACAATAGCCTTTGTTTCATTTGATTCTCTTTTACTGCACTTTCACATACAGTTCTTCTTGTTACATACCATATCAATTACTGCTGAAACTGTAGATCAAGGATAATGTACAAAGCTGTCAAGTTATTTGGGTTTTGGTGGAACTTTTGTGGACTATGCCAGGAGCAGCAGGAGCTGATCGTGAAGGAACTCGGCCTTGGTGCAAAGAAGATCAGACATGAAAACAAACTATCTCGGACACTTTGGACTCTTCAGCCGAGATGCTTCACGATCAGTTCCTGTATTTGCAGTGATCTATTAAGTGATTATCCTTGCAATGGATTCATCATTTTGCAGGTGTTAAGGGTGTGATTGTATTTTGGAAGACTTGATTGCGCTGGATCCTAATGTTGACCTACGAGCCATTGCTGCATCTTGTAATGGATTTGTTGGAGCTGATTTGGAAGCTTTATGTCATGAGGCTACCATGTCGGCAATCAAGTCTTTCGATGGAAATGTAGCTTCTTCTATACCTTGCTTAACAATGGAGGACTGGAAGCATGCAAGACATATTGTGGCTCCTAGCATAACGAGAGGTGTGACTGTGGAAGTCCCCAAGTATCCTGGGAAGATAAAGCCTGAATGATTTGAAGAAAAAACTGCAGCAGGCTGTTGAATGGCAATAGGTGATATTCCCAACCTTGAAGATGCAGCTGGCTATTGAGTGACCAATCAAACATTCTTCTGCATTTTCAAGATTGGGAATATCACTTATTGCCACTCAATAGCCTGTTGCAGTTTTTTCTTCAAATCATTCAGGCCTCCAATATCTTCCCAGGGATACCTTGGGGGCTTCCACAGTCACACCTCTCGTTATGCTAACATTCTGTTGCATTTTCAAAGTTGGGAATATCACCTATTCGTGGAGTTCTTCTACATGGACCTCCAGGATGCTCCAAAACAACTATTGCTAAAGTTGCAACTAATGGATCCCAAGCTTCGCTTTTTTGCTTGAGGTTTGATCTTCCTTTGTTGCCTAAATAATAGTGAAAATGAATTTGGTAGTGTTATAGTGGGAAATGAACATCTTCTGTAGAGACGTTTTTAGATGCTTCCAAGAGATTATTGTTGTTTTGTTTCAAGAGTAGTCATGTCTATGGATAATGCATCACATCATATGTTAACCTGCGCTTTAGACGGTGCTTTAACAAGGTTATTTTCTTTGTGAGCTCTGAATTTTTGAAGTAGTAGGTGTGAATGCTTTCTCTTATTGAGTGATTCCTAAGCCTGTCCCTATGTCTTACTTCCTGCTTTATAATTTCCAGCAACATTAGGTTTGCAATTCTCTTTTCTCTTTGGAGCTAATTCTGCCAACTCAACTGAATATATACTTAAATAGTTTTTATTTTTTTTATCAAAGTGTTGGGAAAATCTTTTATCTATCCTAGATTAGATGGCATGCCACCTCATATGCACCTCTGCTGAAGATGAGAAGAGTTCTTGTAGTTAGTTAAAATGGTGGCTGAAAAAGCCACAACTTGGTGGAATTGGTGTTCAAATAACAAGTAGACAAGAAATGGTTCTAAAAGTAGAATAAGTGATACACCTTTTTCCTAAACTTGAGTAAATCAACTGCTGGATGGGGGCTGACGAATTAACTGATTTACGATTAATGTTTACTAGGTGAGTCCTACATATAGTCTATTTCAGAAATTTCTAAATCTAGTGGAGCCTTTATCTTTTCTTTGTAGATGCTGACTATTAAATTGAAGTGTTCGTTTGACTTCCCTCCAGGCTATTTTTGGTTATGTTAGAAGATTAAAATGCCACTTTACTGGCTGGCTAAGGTTTATGCAATATGAATGTTTCATCATTCTCTGGAAAAAGGAGAGTTTCAATTCATGAAGTTCAATGTATATCAGTGGTGCAGATTTGTATTCAATGTACGTTGTATTTAATGTGGTTACCAGTGGGTGTTTTGATTTATTGAACTAGATAGCGAGGGAACGTTGTATAGGACGTTATTTTTGGTACTCCTTTAGTTAATCGCCTATTTACTATCTTCATTAGCTTTTTCGAGCCCCCTGACAAGTCCGCTGCTGTCAAAAAAGAAAACCATCAGTTTTTTTCTATTGCTTCACGTACTACCTTGCTCATTTTGTCATAGGCGACTTCCTTTATAAGGTAAGGCTTTTATTTTCTTGGTTATAACGTTTTTTTTAAGTAATAATTTTATTTACATATTTACTCTTTAACCTGCATCACTCTTTTATTGTTGCATCTATATATGGGTCTATTAGAAATAGTCTCTCTACTATGTAGGAGTAAGGCTGCGTATTATCAGACTTCTTTAGATTCCGCTTCATTGCGGGACTTTAGACTAGGTGTGATGATGATGATGATGATGATGATGATGATGATGATGATGATGATGATGATAGATCACATATATCTATGCTAACTGTTTGGTTCTGTTGTTATGATCATGTTTTGTGAAATTTACAAACTATCTTGTTTATACAGATACATGAGCAAAAACACTTGGTATATGCTCTAAGCAATTGGTGGAGATCAAATTTCTAGAGGTTCTAGTAACTTATATTTCTTATATGATGCTGAGGTATGAAGTTGCTCTCACCAATGTGAATAAACCTACCTAGTCGTCCTAGTTATGTTATATTTTTTTTTTGTAATCTCAACATTTATAATTTGTAAAGTAATCTTTGTATTTATTATTTTGTTTTTAAGAATTGTTAAGGTTGTGCCCTCAAAAAAAGAATTGTTAAGGTTGTAATTTAAATTTTATATACAAAGAATATTCTTTTTATTGATGTAATTTAATGATATTTTACTTTTTATATAAAATGAGTCAAATTATCAATTATTTTTGTATAATAAATCAACAATAAAACAAATCTAAATATTATATATAATAATATGAATTAAAAGTGTCACAAATAATTATAATTAACATTAAAAATGTCAATTTTATAAAACATAGCTAAAAATATTTGGCTAAGTTTTCAAACATGTAGGTAAAATTTCTTAAGTTACTTTTTTAAAAAGGTACTTAAAAACATTTAGCTACAGTTCTGAAACGTAGTTAAAAATATTTTACTACGTTTTTTGAAGTGTAGTTAAAAACTTTTGATTACGCTTTAAAAAATGTAGTAATATTTTTACGCTACGAAAACCAAGCGTAGTTAGAATTTATTAGCGACAATTTTCCAAAACGTCGCTAATATTTTTTAACTACGGAAATAAAACGTTGGAAAAAAAATTATTAACAATAATTAGAAAAAATGTCACTTATAATTTTTATCTATAAGAATTTGATGATATTTTTTAGGACGTTTTGAAACTTCTAGTGATGATTTTTTTAATAGCCAAATGTAGTTTCTACTGAGGTGGTTGCAGTACGACGTGAACTTAGTTGGAGTGTATTTTTGTTGGCAAGGCACGTAATAGGTGATGTCTGAACAATAAGTTCAAGTAAGGACATAATGAATATTGTAATAATAGAATGTATATATCAAGGTCCATAGGCAATATTGATTGCAATTTGGAGTTTGGATGACAACATGAGCTAGGTGGGAATAAAAAATTGTGAGTGACAATAATATAATCTTCATGTAGGGTTTTTGGTGTAGGAGACAGATGGGTTAAATGTTGGAATTTAGTGTTGTAAGATAAAAGAGATATATGTTTCAAATGTAGAAAGGCATATAAGTTTCCAAGGTAAAAAAGGGAATTTAGGAATTGAAATTCATCATGAAAGATTAGGATGAGATGAAATTATGTTAGAGATACAAATTATGTCATTTTATAAATGTTATCATGTGAATTAACATGCAAGTAGGGACAGATTCAGAAATTTTTTTAAATGGAGGCAAATTTTTATTTTTAATGAGGGCAAAATTTTAATGGAGATAAATTTTTTTAAGTGAGGACAAAATTTTATTTTATTTTATAAAAAATTTAAAATAATAATATTTCTATATACTCTTTTTAAAAAAAAAAAAAAGTGGGGGCTCCCAATGTTCATCCGTCCTTGCATTCAAGAACAACAATTGGAGACCTTTTAAAAAATATTAGGACGTGAACTGATGAAATTTTAATTCCCAAGTTATAAAATAACATTTTAAATTAAGAAATCGAGAGTTTGAGCAACTACTTGAATACGACATTCAATGTAACGATACTAAGAAATATGATACTACTGTATGTATTTCATATCATGCGTTCACATGCTTTTACACATTAAGAGTAATAATTTGTATATGTCTTGTCAGTACTTTTTGTTATTTTAACTGATAAAGACACTGGTTCTTTTCTTCTCGATGCAAGCACTTAAATTGAAGTATCAAATTGTTCATTTCCAATCAAGCGGAAGAAACTTTGTTAATTGGCAACTTGTAGATAAACAAAATGAACCCTCGTCAAACTAACTGTGGCGCAGCAGGTTAAGGGAAGCGAATTGCCTTTCCTCTCCGGCCCTCCTCTGTCGGGCATTTGTTAACAAAGTCCTATGTCTCTCTACCTTGCAGTTGGCTTAGTTAAAATAATATCTACTTTTGTTCACATGTATTCTGTTTTGGAGTTTTCTTTTCTTACAGATTTGTGTTTAAATTTAATGTCGTTGCTATCAATAACAATGCTGCTAGCGCAGTGGCCTATCCAGTAAAGATACAACTTCTAAATTTACCAATAAAAAGGGATACAAAAATTTTAAAGAATTGTCGTGGGTCACTACAGCTAGTGAACAATTTCCAGATCTATTTCGAAGTAGCTGAACCGATTGAGAAGTTGTCTTCTTTTTTGTTTCAAGTGTATTTCGTTTTTATTTTTAGTTGATTCATGACTTGAGTTATTTTTTATTAATAATTTTTTAATTAAAAGTTGTTTAAAAAAATTCTCTAACAAGGTTAACATGAGTCGATCATGTTATTCGGTGTGAAAATTTTTCAAAGAAGTGAGGTTAAAAGATAACGTCAAGGTTGAGTGGTGTTGGCTCAGTAAAGTCTTGGGTAAGTCTATTGTACTTCGATGAAAGTATTAAGTTGGGTGAGAATCACGCAAATATAGACAAGGTGTATAAAACTGTGTTTCCAAATTTCTGACGTTATTTGTTATTTTGCTTTTGATTGTTTTTGTTTTTGTTTATGTTAGAGACGAATATGGTACAATTAAAAAATTTGTGAAACTACTACTCCCTACAGCTTTTCAATTGGTATCAGAGCGAGGTAACTAATACAGAACTTAGTAGCAAGTTCGTATAGATCCTAATTTTGCAAACATGGTTACAAGAGAGGGTGCATCGATCACTAGACCACCACTGTTGGATGAAGCTAGCTATCTTGCATGGAAATCACTAATGAAAGTCTTGATCCTAGCTCAGGGCACAAAAGCTTAGCATTTGATAGTACATGGGTGAACGCATCTGATGATTATTGATGACAAAGGAGAGGTAGTTCAAATATCTATTTGAATGGACAAAAATCCAAGAAGAAAGTGCACTTGGAATCTCACAAGCAATACATGCGATTTTTAGTGCTGTTGATGAAAGACATTTCTCAATGATATCAGTCTGTTAATCGATTAAAGAAGTGTGGGATGCTTTGTAAATTATTCATGGAGGGTCCAAATATGTGATAGCGTCAAAACTACAGATGTTAGTTATGAGGTTTAAAGAACTGAAGATGGATGAAAATGAGATTATTGGAGACTTTCATGAAAGATTGCGAGATATAACGAATCAGGCACATCAACTTGGGAAGAAATATTCCAATTTGAAACTAGTCAAGACAACATTGAGATCACTACCTCCGATATTTATTCCGAAAATTGTAGCAATAGAGGAGACCCACGACATTAATGATTTGTCATTGAAGAAGGTAATTGAAATTTTTACAAAATTCGAAACGAATCTTTGAAGGGGCAAACAAGAAAGAAGCAAAGAATTGGCACTTCAAGTTGAAATTGGAAAAGGTGTGAACGATGCGAAAAATTTGGTACTATTCATACAAAATTTTGGTAAATGGCTGTAAAGAATTAAAAAGGATAGACTCAAGTTTAGACAACATAGCGGAAGTGCATCAAATAACAACTTAAAACAACAAGCTAAAACTCAAAAGGGTGAAAGGAAAGACAAGAGAATCCAATGTCATGAGTGTCAAGGCTTCAGACACGTTCAAGCCGAATGTGTTAATACTTTGAAGAAGAAAAAAGGAAAATCCTTTACTAGCATTTGGGGTGAGAATAAATCCGAGAGTGAATATGGTAGTAAAGAAGAAATCGCATATGATGTTGCGTTAGTTGCTTTATATAGCAAAAGTCTAGTTAATAGTAACTAATAAGGAAATAACTGAAGATGAAAAAGGGAAAAATCAAAAAAATTTGAGAAAAACGTAAACAACTCAATTCAAGACCTAATATCATATTATGACAATGATGAAAGTAGCCTAGATGATAAAAAGGAAAATATTTATGAAGCTTACAAAGCTATGTATGAAAAATAGGCAAAAACGTGTAAAAAGAACGAAAGAATGAAGGATGAGAATCTCTCTATGAAGAACATCATCCAAGAGTTAGAAAAGAAATTGATGTTAGCATTAGATAAGCTTGGTAGAAGCTAGAATGAGATTAGTAAGTATCGAAAAAGGATTGAGAATGATGAATGGAGGCATAGAAAAACTAGAAAAATTAATGAAAATCGGTAAGGATAAAGGGGATCTTCAAGGCATTGGCTACAAATGTGAGAACTATAAGGGAGAAAAATGATATGCCTAGATCCGCCCGAGAAGAAGAAACATTGAGAAAGAATCGAAGATTTGTACCCACATGTTATTTTTTCAGAGTTATTAGGCATATAAGGCCAAGATGTTACTAGTTACTACAGATGTTGTTTCAAAAAAGACAAAGCCGAAGAATTCTACGTCCCTCATAAAAATCTCAACATCAGTTCTCAGTACCAAAATCTACATGGGTGAAAAAGAGTGATTGCAAGCTCTCGTGGTTCTTAAATTGATGAAAACAACTTTGCAAAATAGTTGGTATTTTGATAGTGAATGTTCACGCCATATAATAGGTTAAAAGAATTACTTAACCGATTATCAGAGTTATATAGATAGTCATGTGACCTTCAGAGATGGAAAGAAGGCTTCGGTGATTGGTAGAGGAACATTATACATAGATGGATTACCTCCGCTCTAGAATATGCTCCAAGTCAATGGACTAAAAGCCAATTTGGTGAGTATAAACCAACTTTGTGATGATGGTTTGTTAGTTAGTTAAATTTATAAATGATGAATGCAGGGTACTAACTGAACAAGGAGAATGTCATGTGAGCGACAAGCAATCAGTCGACAATTGTTACATGTTGCAGGTCATGACCATTTGTAAATCAGCCACACACGATAATAACATTGATTTATGGCATCAAAAGCTTGGATACATAAATTTTGATCTTATTAGCAAGTTGACAAAATTGGAAGCTGTGAAGGGTATAGCCATAAGGAACAAAGAAAGGAAATCAATTTGTAGTGCTTGCCAAATGGGTAAACAGATAAGAGTGCCACACAAAAGAGTTAGACATGTTACCTCATCACACATGTTTGAATTAATTCACATGGATTTGGTTGGTCCAACATAACATGATAGTATTGGTGGAATGAGATATTTTTAACTTGTGTTAATGATTATTCAAGATATACTTGGGTATCATTTTTTAAAGAAAAATCATTTGCTTTCAAGGCTTTTAGAAGCCTATGTGTGCAGGTTATGAATCTAAAAAATATGACTATATTGAAAATTTGATCGGATCATGAAAGGATATTTGAGAATACAAGCTTTAATGACTTTTGTAATGAGTATGACATCATACAAGAATTTTCAGCACCCAAAACTCCATAACAAAATGAAGTTGCCAAAAGGAAAAATAGAACACTTCAACAAATGACCAGATCTATATTGAATGGAAATAAATTGTCTATGCGATTTTAGGTTGAAACAGTTAATGCAACATGTTACATATGTAACAGAGTTTATCTTCGAAGCATCTTGAACAAGACACCCTATGAACTATGAAAGGGAAAGAAACCAGATGTGAGCTACTTTCATTTTTGGCAGTAAGTGCTACATTATTAGAGATCGGGAACAACTTGGAAAATTCAAGAGAAAAAGTGATGAAGGAATCTTCATTAGTTATTTAACTCACAGTAAAGCTTACCGAGTGTATAATCAAAGAACCAAGAATGTGCTAGAGTCCATAAATGATGTGATAGATGATGTGTCTTTTTTGAATGGTCAAGTGGCAGAAGAAAATCTACATAACTGACCCTTTGAACCAGCTCAACAAGGAATGAGACAAGATTGAAAATTTGCCTAAATTTGTAGTTAGTTGCTATTTAGGAAGTAACCGCACGAATTGAAGAACTGTCAGTTACTTCAGATGATAAATCATCCAAAACACTGGATGCAAAAATTATTTCTTTAAATGGTCAAAAGTTGAGAGAAGATGATTTGAACCGAGATTCTTCCTCTCGAATAAGAAGAAATCATCTAGTAAAGAACGTCATTGGAGATGTTATTGAAAGAAGAAAAACAAGTGAAAGAAAATGGTTGATTATTGAGAATTTACGGGATACTTGTGCTACACATCTTCATTCGAGCCAAAGAACGTTAAAGAAGCTCTATAAAATGAGTTATGGGTAGCAGCTATGCAAGATGAATTGATTCAATTTGCACAGAATAATGTATGAAAATTAGTACCAAGACAATTGGATACTAATGTGATTGGAGCAAAATGGGTGTTTCGAAATAAAACATATGAAAAGTGTAATGTAACTAGAAATAAAGCAAGGTTTGTAGCTTAGGGATATTCTTAGGTTGAAGGAATAGACTTTGACAAAACTTTTGCACCGGTGGCACAGCTTGAGGCTATCAGACTATTATTGGGCATAGCATGCGTGAAGGGGTTTAAGCTTTATCAGATGGATGTAAAAAGTGCATTTTTAATGGGTTTATACAAGAAAAGTGTATGTTGAGCAACCAAAAGGGTTTATTGATTCAGCCTATGCAGATCACATTTTTAAGCTAAAGAAAGCTCTTTATGGTCTCAAACAAGCACCAAGGGCTTAGTACAAAAGGCTCACACAATATCTTATCAAGCAAGGATATAAACAAAGTTTTATAAACAAGGTAGTGTTGACAAAACTTTGTTTACTAAAAAGTTAAAATATGGTTATGTGATTGCTTAGATCTATATTGATGACATTGTGTTTGGTGCCACACATCTGAAGATGTTAGATGAATTTATTGAATTAATGACATCTAAATTTGAAATGAGTATGATAGGTGAGCTTAATTTTTTTTTGGGTTCGCAAGTTAAACAAGTGAAGGATGTAATTTTTATATCGCAAGCCAAATATGCCAATAGTTTAATAAAGAAGTTCGATCTTAAGAATGCCAGACATATGAGAACACCTATGAGTGTCTCAACAAAACTAAACAAATATGAGAATGGTAAAAGTGTTGACGTCAATCTATATCAGAGCATGATCGAAAGTTTATTATACTTGACTGCAAGTAAGCTAGATATCTACTACAGTGTTGGTGTATGTGTCAGAAAAATAATGCAAGGTCGAATATAAACGCAACAAAAAATGTAAAATTTTTCATAGAGCCAACTTTAACAAAATTTAATTAGAAACATAAAACAAAAAATTTACAAAGCTATACTAACCTGTTTTGATTTCTTGTTATAATTTGTTGTTTCTTAGAATCCGTCAATCCATGAATCGTTCAATCGTCCGTCCTCTAATGGTATCCATGTAGGAAAATTCCGGTGTGTACATTACATGCACACGGTGCGGAAAACAAAAATTTTTGTTCCGGGACCTTCCCGAAAGTCAGGATCCATGTGTCTATATAACAAAGTCAAACTATAACGACCAAAAGAGACCGTCTCTAACGGTATCGACGCAGAGATCGGAGAACCTAACCGGGACAAACCCTTTGACCTGGGAATAGCTAGAATAAAGTAAAAACTGCTAGATCTTACCTTTATCCTTGGAGAGTTTGGAGAATAACGATGGAGGAGAAGATGAAGCTTAGAGAGGATGAAGGAGAGTGATGATCGATGATGAAGAGAAGAGATCAAAGCTTTGAAACCCTTTCAAAAACCCACGATTCTCTACTCTTTC
>JANJEY010000007.1:32654770-32684542 GCA_024703695.1 Erythroxylum cataractarum
CAATTAGTGGTACACCATATTATTTCTATCTTTTATAACACAAACTATTTTTTAAATTTAGACTTCAGGTTATAATTAGGATTATGCTCTACAGCTTGACCTCACCTAATAAAATTTAAAATTTTTTAAACAATTTTTTAAACGAGTTAAGCTATGCCTTTAGGAAGTTAGGTTAATTACAAGCCTGACATGATAATGTTTTAGTGAAGAGGAGGCAAAAAAAGACGATATGTTCAGTTTGTACTAAGATGTATACTGGTTTCGGTGCTTTAATATTAGATAAGTTTTCTTTAAAAATTAAAACTTCCTTTTTCTGCTACTTATCAAGGTTTTAGAGTTTAGGTTTTATTGAAGTATTTTTAGGTTTCAGGCTTTTCTTCTTTCTTGTTAGTGAGGATAGAGGTTGTAATTTTTATTTTAAATTTATTGTCTAATATAACTGGTTTAAGAAAATGTTGATGTGAGTTTTGAATTAGAGTTTTAAATATTTGGTTAATTGTGTTAAATTTTGGTTATCTGAATCGGTAGTGATTTGGGATTTGTTAGATAAAATTAATTGAGATTGTTTTTTTTTTTTCTTTTTTTCCTTTTGATGGATCTAGTTTACTTAGTGCTCCCTATATGTTTAATTCATATTTTGATATCCCTAATAATGACTATTGAAATTAATGACCTTAACACCATAAAACTTTGATAGAATCTATTACTTGGTTCTTTTCTTTTCATGTGTTAGTGAAGTTTCACCTTTTTCATTTATGTCTTTAAATTCACTAGCAAGGGACTTGTTAATTATTGAGAAGGTCATTCATAAGCTTCAATATTAAGATAATGCATTAATGCAAGGCGACCAATTTCTTTTATCTTCTCTTCTAATTTATTTGAAGGATGAGATTTTTTTAGTAAGACTTTTAGGCTTAGCCCAACTTGATCAAGCTTAGAGCCGATGAACCCTAGTCCGATCATTTAAGTTTTGGGCTAGGATCAAATCATAACCGAATTGAGTGTGACCCGTTCCATTTTCAACCCTGACTCTATATCAATGAAGCTAATGCAAAGATTAAGAAATGATTCATAAACTATATTTACAAAAATTTAAATTTTTAGCATTTGATCAATAATTTTTTATACTTCTAACTAACCTTATAAATTTAAGTAAAAATTCAAATTTAAAATATAATTTATCTTTAAAACTTTATTAAATTAACCATAGAACTATATTTGAATTTCAATCAAAGCAACCCTCCCTAGTCACTTGCATCACTTACTAAAAAATAAAGGGACAATTTTTTAAAATTGAATTGCATTACCAAGATCAAGGATGGTGAGTACGTAGCTGAATCAAGCTATTTGAGTAGCTTTAATAATCAAGGGATACTACTGTTTTACAGTTGATAACTACACATTACATAGAATCCAGCCACTGTTGTTTTATTATTATTATATTTTTTTGATAATAGGAGAATTACAAACGTATTAAGTTACTAAGCGCGGAAAAAAAAATCTAGATATATCCTTTAAAAGGATAGTAACACAACCTACAGACAAATTTTAATACTAATAGACGCCTAGTTCTAAAGACTTGATCTGATTGACTAATCAATCCACAACTCGATTAGTTTCACGATAAATATACCTAACCTTCACGATTCATTGGATGATTAGACAAAAGCTTAAACTCCCAAAATGTGGGTCTCAGTCTGAACAAAACCAGGCTACCAATGATCCTATTCTTAACTAAAAGCCCAGCGACCATCCATGATGGATCCACGGAGCTGAATGTCCATTTTGCATTGCCTAACAGAGATTTGCAGCAACATCAGCCAGCCGAAAATGAGAGACTAAAGTGTGGTCACCGAGTGACGAAGCAGCCCATTCACTCATTTTGCTTCAAGAAAACCGGACGACATTCTCTGCCACTAAAATAATACTCAAGTTGTGTCAGCTTCTCCTCCTCGGATGACAAACACGCCAATGCGTTGATCACATGAGCAAACCTCAAAGCCAAACCATTTGTCCAACAGAGTCATTGAGCAGTAAACAGCAAGCAAGGTCGAACTTGTTTTGACAAAAACCAGACTTTGCCATTCGTAAACAGGATTAGTTTGAACTCTAAAAGCTTAGCAATGGCCGTGAGGCTACTGTCACCACACTGTTCTCTTTCACACCCCAAGTCTCTGTTATTCTTCACGCCCGACTTAAAAAGGCCGAAACCCATTTCGAAATCAGTTCACCTCTTCCAAAGGAGTTCTAAAGACTTGATCTTTACGAGAAAAATAATGGTTAAGGCATGCGTGGATGTGGAGCAGAAGAATCCCTCAGAAGTAGCAGGAAGTGGTTGGGGAAAGGTGTCCGCAGTGCTTTTTGACATGGATGGAGTGTTATGCAACAGCGAAGAACCTTCAAGAAAAGCTGGGGTTGATGTTTTTGCTGAGATGGGAGTTGAAGTTACAGTGGAGGATTTTGTGCCATTTATGGGTACAGGTAAGAAATATTTGGTCAGTAAACCAATAACTCACATTCAAAAGAACGAGAAGTATTACACTGTAAACAAATTCAGTAGTGACTAGGAAATACTTCTGATTGAATGTAAGAATGTGGTAATGGTTAGTTACTCGCTGCTACTTACCCCAGTGTAATACTGTTTACATAAACCAGAATCACTTTTCCTCTCTGCTGTTAGGACCGTTGCTTTTAGTCAATTTATTCAAAAGATCCAGGTACAAAGTTATGCAACTCTCTAATTTTCTGCTTCATTCAATTTTAAGAGGAAATGAAAGCAACATCTTTTTCTGAACTTCAGCTTCTTGTGTTTCTTCGTTTGACTAAAGTCCCGGCGTCTTACTCTTTTGCTTTGTTTTTGGGATGATTATCTAAACTTTTAACGGCAAACATTATTAGCAACATGATGTTTTCGGTGTATCTATGGCAATTTGATATGTGCTTATGTTATTTGAGTCGATATGCAAATGACATTCTGAAGCCTTCTTCGTGCAATTCGGATATAAATTTCTTTTTTAAAAAAAAAATCATCTTTACCGCTATTTCATTAATATGTAGGTGAAGCAAATTTTTTAGGAGGTGTGGCTAAGGTTAAGGGAGTTCAGGGATTTGATCCTGAGGCAGCAAAAAGAAGGTTCTTTGAGATATATCTAGATAAGGTGGCTCATCTTAAAATCTTTAGATGTTTATAATGCTTTTCGAGGTTGTCACGGGATTCCCAAATTTTTTTTGACATGTGCAGTATGCAAAACCAAATTCTGGGATAGGATTTCCAGGAGCCCTTGAACTCATCACGGAGGTATTTTAGTCATAAATTTAAGCTTAATACGATAATATCTATTTCAACTGCATTGCCAGGACAAATTTGCTTCATAGTTGATGCTGTACAACAGTGTAAAAACAAAGGCCTCAAAGTTGCAGTTGCGTCTAGTGCTGATCGTATCAAAGTTGATGCAAATTTGGCAGCTGCTGGCTTACGATTGGAAATGTAAACTAACTTCCTTTCATTATGCTACTCAAGTTCATGGAATGTATAATCTACATCAAGCAATTTTCATTTTTTATATCAAAAACAAGTTTATGGCTACTTAAATATCTATCCTGTCTTTCAGTTATCAAGGACTTCAGAATTATAATATTTTCAGATATGTAATGTTTTGTTTCTTTTTAAGAGCACAATCTTGTTGGTCTAAAAGCATAAATATGATTTTCAAAATCCAAAACCTAAGCCAATGCATACACGTCATGGAGTTGCTTTGAAATCCAAAGTTGAAATCTTCTGACTGCATGTTTTTTCTTTTTTTTTTTTGGATGCTAAACTGTGGTCTGTAAAAGAAATATTAGCACAAGAGTAGTTATCTGGAAATTTAAGTGGTTTCTAATTGTCTTTCTTATCAGGTTTGATGCTATTGTATCAGCAGATGCTTTTGAGAATTTAAAACCAGCTCCTGATATATTCTTAGCTGCATCAAAGATCTTGGATGTGCCTCAAAGTGAGGTATGGTTTCTGATTCTGCTGTTTTATTTCCTCATATAAGTTAATAAGTTATTGGTCCTAGGAATAGTATCTGTTGCCTGAATATGCTACTTACATTTTTTTTTTCTCTAGTAGAACTGAAAATTTGATGTATAATTAATGTGATTTAATTTTCTGTTGCAATCACTCTTTTTCAGATCCTTATGAGGCAACATGTTAATTTTTGTAATTGATAGTTGCATCGAATAATTTGGAGAAATAATCAATTACGTTCCTATTTGATTTAGCATTGCTTTGGAAACGGGCACTTTTAAACTAACCATAGTATTTAGAAATCTATTTAACTGATTTTTAATTCTTTAAACCATGCCAGGAACTAAATTCTTCAATGATAAAGAGGAATAAAAGGATTTTGTTAATAAGAGCTCTTTATAACATATTATGGCCAAACATAATAGTCTTTTCATGTTTGAAGTTCTATTTGGTAAAGCTTTGTGTTGAATATACTTCGCTTAGTCACAATGTTGCCTACAAGTTTTCAGTCTTAGTAACAATGTTGCCTACAAGTTTTCAGTCTTAGTATTTTCAAAAAAATGTTTTCAGTCTTAGCTTTTGCCTATGACTGCTTTGGAAGTTAGGTTATAGCCATTTCACCCTGTTTTCTCCTTTAAAGAAAGAGCAATTACTATGTGGGCATATTGTTAAGGGGAAAGTTAACAAAACAGAACACACAAGACAGAATTTTTGTGTAAAAGTTTGAATGCCCATAGCCTGAGCTTTCTCTTGATTAAATAGAGTTGTTATAACAGATCATATGCCTCAATTACAACAAATCAAATTTGTGTACAAAAAACTGATGTTGATCAAGAGTGAGAGGCTTTGTGAGGATGTCAGCAAGTTGTTGATCTGTAGATATGTGAGGAAGAGAAAGAACACCATTATCGAACGATTCTCGAATTGAATGACAATCAACCTCAATATGCTTGGTATGTTCATGATAGACTAGATTAGCCACAATTTGAATAGCACTGGTGTTGTCAGCATGTAGTGCAGTAGGATTAGATTGTGAGTAACCCAATTCAGAAAGTAAACCACGTAACCAGGTAATTTCAGAACATGTTACAGACATTGCACGATATTCCGCTTCAGTCGAGGATTTGGAAACACTTTCTTGTTTCTTACATTTCCAAGACATCAATGCATCACCGAAGTATACACACCATCCAGTAGTAGAACACTGTGTATCGGGACAACTAGCCCAATCAGTGTCACTGTAAGCTATAATTTAAAGTGATGAACTAGAAGGAAAAAGAGGCCATTATTGGAGGTACCCAGAAGATAGCGAATAATTTGCTTAACAGTTGCCAAATGTAAATGACGTGGAAAAGCCATAGACTGACGCACCAAGTTGATTGCAAATGATATATTTGGCCTAGTGATTGTCATGTAAACTAAACTCCCAACTAGGCGTCGATATAACGTAGGATCTGATAGAAAGTCACCTTCATCTTTACGATATTTAATATTGACTTCCATCGGTGTATCAACTGGAGTTGAATTTTATAAGCCTGCCAATTGAATTATGTCACTGGGATACTTGTGTTGATTCACAAAAATACCTTTGCTACTTCTATGAATTTCCAGCCCCAAAAAATAGGAAAGGTACCCGAAGATCTTTCATATGAAAAGAAGTATGAAGAGAAGCTTTAAGTTGTTCAATTCCGGCAAAATCAATTCCAGTGATTACAATATCATCTACATAAACAAGTAAAAGAACAATACCAGCAAGAGTCTTACGCAAGTATAGTGAAGGATCATACTTGCTTTGCACAAAAGAGAGATGAAGAAGAGTCTATCGAAATTTCTTAAACCAAACACGAGGAGCCTGCTTAAGCTCGTATAAGGAGTGCTTCAACTGACAAACATCAGTAGTTGTTGTTGTCAAACCTGGTGGAGGACGGATATAAATATTTTCTTTGAGATCACCATGAGGAACGCATTTTTGGCATACATCTTATGGATATCCCAATTCTGAGAAGCTGTCATAACCAAGATCGTACGAACAGTAGTCATCTTGGCAACTAGAGCAAAAGTTTCCTCGTAATCGATCCCATATTCTTGGCCATTTCCAAAAGCCACAAGTTGAGCCTTGCACCGTTTGAATGACCCATTAGATTTCAATTTGATGGAGAAGACCCATATATAGCCAATTGGATTGATTGAAGATGGACAAGGTACAATGTCCCACGTGTTATTTTGCTGTAAAGCATCAAATTCCTCCTGGGTAACTTTCCACCAGCAATCAAACTTCATAACTTCTGAGTAAGATCTAGGAATCGTAATAGATGACAGTGTTGCAGCAAAAGATTTGTGAGAACCAAATCTCTCAGGAGAATATCCATACCTTTTTGGAGGATGTATGGTGCGAGTAGACCTTCAAAGTTGTGGTGGGTCAATATCAGGGACTAGTGGTGGGGAAGACTGCCAAGGATGTGAGAGAGTTATACCAGGTCTTGGCTGAGCTGATAATTCATGAAGAATGTCTCTAGTTTGAACCTCATTTCTGCTTCTCCTTCTATACACAATGCTGGTTTGAAACATATAACAAAAGCAGGAGGATTATTGTTAAGATGACTCGACTGTTCTTCAAAAGAAGGAAGCAAGGAGTGACTAGAATGTTTGGAGTGACACTATAAAAAGGAAAGAAATATTGCTGGTCAAAAATTATAACATTACGAGAAATTCAAATTTGTTGAGTGGAGGGATCAAAACACATATAACCCTTCTGGTGTGGTGCATATCCAAGAAAAACACATCTGATTGATTGAGGAGAGAGTTTTTGTGTGTTCATGAGGAGGAAGAAGAACAAAACTAACACATCCAAATACTTGGAGATGAGTATATTCAGGTTGTTGGTGATAGAGGAGGAAGTATGGTGTTTGATTGTTAAGAACAGTAGTAAGAATACGATTGATTAAATGTATTGCAGTAGTCAAAGCTTTGACCCAATTTGATAGTACCGCAGATTCAATGAGTAAGGAGCGAATCACATCAAGAAGGTGATGATTTTTCCTCTTGACGATGCCATTTTGTTGGGGTGTATATGGACAACTCCTTTGAGAAACAATTCCCTTTTGTTGAAGAAACTCTTGGAAATTTCTAGAAATGTATTCCCTACCTAAATCAGAACATAAAATTTTAATGCTTTTGGAAAATTGATTTTCAACCAAAGCTAAGAATTTTTGAAAAGCATCAAAGACTTCAGATTTGGTTCGCAAGAAATATGTCCAAGTAAAACGACTATGATCGTCAATAAATGTCACAAAATACTTGTACTGAGCATGAGATATAACAGGTGAAATTCCCTAGACATCACTATGAATTAAATCAAAGCATTGAGAAGACTTTGTTTCACGAGAAGGAAAAGGAAGAGTTTTACTTTTGCCCATTTTGCAACTAGAACAATCAATTTTGACAGGACAAGATGGAATTTTATTGCCTAGCACTCTAGACTTTATCGTGGATAAAAGAGTTCTATCATTTGGATGTCCTAATTTAACATGTCATAACTTGAAATCAGGCTGAACGGAATAAGAAAATAAGAAAACACATTCATAGGCTTGGCTGGTTCATTAAGTTGAAGAGGAAAAAGTCTGCGCATTTAGGTCCCTCCTCTACTATCTTCGTTGACACCAGTTCCTACACAATACAACCAGAAGGAGAAAAAATGACTTTGCAATTATTCTAAACCATTTGTCCAACTAAAAGCAAATTAGTCGATAGACCAGGGCCAACGAAAGCATTTTTCATGGATGAAGAGAAAGAAATATCACCAGTGTTAATGATGGGAATATGATCCCCACTAGCTGTCTCAATTTGCATGTTGCCATCATACTTTTTGACATTAAGCAAATTATCAGATGATGGAGTCATATGATTTGAAGCAGCTGAATCAAAAAGCCAGAATTTAGAAAGAGATGTATTTTTACTAGTTAAACCAAGAGCAGAAAGAGCTGATATAATCATTGTTGAAAATTCTCCTAGCTAAGAGATGAAACTGCTGGTTGAAAAGAATCAACTACAGCTGGAGATTCAGTCACCATATTGGTAGTAGAAGTGTGAAAAGCACGAGGATTACGATTTTTTGGACGCTTGGCATTCAGATATAATATTTTCCTTAATTTTGCAATAGTTGCAAAATGTTTTAGAACGTTGACTTGCAATATGCTCATATTCCTTACAACTGTAACATTGAGTGTTGGTCATATTTCAAACCTGTTGTTTTCCTTGTGCTGCATAAGCAACATTGAGAACATTGGTGGAATTCCCTTGTTGTTCTAAAGTGGTCTGAGTTAAGTGATGTTGCTCTTCCCTTAGTAGTTCATTCAAACAGTCATCCAAGGATGGAGGAGGAGTCCGAAGCAATAAATTAGAAGGCACCACTTCATATTCAGGTCGGATTTTCATCAAGAATTGATCTCTTTGACTAGTATGATGAAGAATTTGAACTGCTTCTAGAGATGTTGCAGGAACTGAAGCATACACAATGTTAGTATATTTTGTCCATAATGTGACAAAACCTGTGTAATACTCTTGAATGGACAGATTTCCTTGTGTGTAATTTGAAATGTCATATTCCAGTTGAAAACGTCTAGCTGAATTATTCTGATCATAAATTTTCTTGAGGTAATCCCACATAGCTTTGACTGTCTTATAAGGTCAAAGATTGACAACAATGGAAGAGTCCATAGTTTGCAATATGCAGCTCTTAACTCGAGCATCCTTGGCTGCCCACTCTGCAGCTTTGGTTGGATTAGTCGGCTTGCTATCTGTGCCATCGATAATTCCGCACAATTCTTTCCCTTGAACATAAATCTAAAACTGAAATTCCCATGCAAAATAATTCTTGCCTGAAAACTTGACACTAGTTGTCTCTGATTTCTCCATGATTGCAATTCTAAGAGATTGACAACTGAACCAATAATGATTCACAAGGAAGATAAAATAGAAGAACAAAAATCCCCATAGGGCTCTGATACCATAACAAAACAGAACACACAAAACAGAATTTTTGTGTGAAAGTTTGAATGCCCATAGCCTGAGCTTTCTCTTGACTAAATAGAGTTGTTACAACAGCTCATATGCCTCGATTACAACAAATCGTATCCTGTAATTACAGCAGACTCTATTCTAAAAAAAAGGCTTGTATTTACATAATATATGACAGCAATAAAATGGCAGTTATAGTTGACTATATCTAGACAGCTATCATTGACAAAAGTAAGGTGAGTTACATGTAGAGCATTTATTCCTTTCTCTTCATTAAATTATTTAATTTTCCTACACTTTTATGAAAGACTTGATTACAAGACTTTTGAACTTAGAAGTTGTATCTAAAGAAATAAATTTATATTTCCTTATTGTTTTAGTAATAATCCTGATCATGTCATTTTTCAACCAGTGCATTGTTATTGAGGATGCCCTAGCAGGAGTGCTGGCTGCAAAAGCTGCACAGATGAGGTAAATGTGGTATCAATAATTAACACAAAAAATGTTGGTGTTGATATGAAAAGTTCAAAACTTTCAAGACAAATATATAAATGTTCAATTCTACCATTTGAGATTTATTTCTTTTCCCATTTATCAATGTATATTTATATGGATCTCACCATTGTGTTCAAGTGGTTTGTTCTCTTTTCCAGGTATTACTGGAGATTTAATGGTAAAATTTCCATGTTTCATGCAGGTGTATAGCTGTGACAACTACATTATCTAAAGATTCTCTAAAGAATGCCGACCCATCTCTTATCAGAAATGATATTGCTGATGTTTCACTTGATGATGTTCTCAGTGGTGGAGCTGGTCACTACAGTATGTAGTTCTAAGGATTGTTGAGAATCTTGATTTGTATTTCTGAAAATGTAGAGCTGTGATGTGTTTTTTTCCATTCTTTAAGCAAGTATAAGTGAGAAAAACCTGTTGTAATGGATATTCTTTTAATGGAAAACTTTCCCTTTTCAAGTTTAAGCTGCTTATTTATTTATGATCTTTTGAGTTTATAAGTGTTGACTTAAACCTATCCTGAGATGCAAGAACAACATAAATATTCAAAGTTCTCATGGTACTACCTATTCTGGGTTTTAGTTGACACAGATTGTGTTCAGGAATAAAAAGATCTAATAGAAATATAACCTTGCAGATGAGAAACAACAACAACCGCATGTTGCTTATAATTCTACAGAGACTTCATCAGCAATGGTCGAAGAAAGAGCAGATAATGGATCACTGAGCAACATATTTCATAGCAATAACAAGACCCTCGCAATTGAAGGGTAAGAGAGGTTCTTGCCTTCAAAATATTAGTTGAACCATGTTCACCACCTTTTTTATCTTTTACACTCTACTGCTTGGTACAGACTTCATTTCTTTAGTTAAATAGGTAGCCATTACCAGTTGATTGGTTAGCTGACATCACCTGCTTGGATATCCAAGTCCTTTAGTTGTAGGAGATAATGATCGACATACCTCGGGAACTTCATCATGAGTGATTCTATAACGGTTGAAAGGACAAAATTCATTCGATGTCATTTTTTCTTTTTTCTTATGGAAGGTTCTGTACTTCAGTGTGAAAAAAATTTGGTTTTCACCTTGATTTTGAAAGTTTTTCAGTATACATATTTAAGGGGTTTATTCAACTTGTTCGAATGACGTCCTTCATGACATGAAAATCTTTGTGATTAAGAGTTTTCAAATTCAACCTTGACATGGAATTAAATCTTTATGATCTGAGATCTCAAGTTCAACTGACACTTCTTTGTCTATAATGCACTTGTGATTTATTGTCACTTGTCCGCGGTCAGTGTTATGAGGGTGCTAGGATAATATTTAAGCCTTTTTCTAATCTAACTCAGTAGTTTGAACTTTTGAGTTGAATGATTTCTTGATCATCTTTTGAGTTGAGTGATTTCTTGATCATCTCATGATAAATCCTGAACAAGCTGCAGGTTTTGTAGTTTTAGTTACTAGTATGGGCAATGTTATTTGCTTGAAAAACTTGTTTCCAAGTTTCATCTGCCAAAAAACAGATGAAACATTGCGTAGAACTCTAGTTTGAGGTTGCAGAAATAATTCATGGACAGGTTTCAGACTACAAGGCGTGAAGTTATAAGATACGGAAGCTTGGGGGTAGCAATAGCATGCCTCTTCTTTACAATCTCAAATTGGAAGGTAATGAACTTTTATATTCAGAATTGGAGCCAAAAGTGGGTCCCAAAGAATACCCACCCTGTTATTATATATCCAAAATGAGGGACTTGCAGACATCATTTGTTCCTGAAAGATGAACTGATTCTAACATGTGTGAATCTTTTTCTCTTTCAGTCAATGCAATATGCATCTCCTAAAGCTATATGGAATCTGTTGTTTGGAGTTCAGAGGCCATCTTTTGATCAAAATAAAGGTAATTCTTGTATATTATACAGTTTAATGGTGCTTGATGTTGATATTCCTTGTACTCTTCCTTCTCTTATTCGTCATTTCAGTATTCTCCATGTCTTCTTAAATTTTTATTGGTCTTTTATTCTTTCCTTTTTGATAGTTGTATCAACTTGTAATCATGAAATAAGTAAAAGTTCAAACTCATTTGTCATTGTTGGCTACAGACAGGTCACAGTATTCAAGAGTACAACGCTTTTTCAATTATATTGCCGATCTCGAGACTAGGTAAGCAAGAATTTGTCCTGTTGACCATTCTTGATTCATGTGCAGTATTTAAATATACATTAAATCATTAGTTGTTAATCTTGATCTTTAAATCTATTGCCCCATTAATTCTTTTCCATTCCTGTCAGGGGGACCGCTACTATTGTTCCAGAGTTTCCATCGAAACTTGATTGGCTAAATACAGCTCCACTTCAATTTAACAGGGTTTCTTTTTTCATTCAACTCTGAGCTTTTGATATGCTAGCACTATTGAACCTGTGTTTTTAGTCGTTTCCTTTCAGAAGATGATAATTTGTTTAGTTTTATCTTTGAAAACTTGGTTTAAGGAATCCTTCATTATTCGAAATTGAAAGTACAATTAGAAGCCACCAATCAGGTTTAAAATCAACTACCAGACAATCAAAACTGAACTGATAAAAGAAAATAAAAGCACCTCAACTTATTAAAAGCTTCCATTCTGTAAATTTGAGCTTATACCATCGTGACATGGTTATCCACAAGTTTATGTCCAATAGAAGGCATATTGTCACTAACTACATAATAATTACCTTTGATGAGCAGGAATTAAGAGGAAAAGTGGTTCTACTTGATTTTTGGACCTATTGCTGCATAAATTGCTTGCATGTGTTGCCAGATCTAGAGTTTTTGGAGAAGAAATACAAAGATATGCCAGTAAGACCTGCTTCTTTATAAACTTTATTTGTGGACTAATATTTGACTTGTTTAGTTTTCCTATGGTATTTGTTTAGTGGTTTAAAGATCTGAACAGCCCATTTATGCTCTTATTACTTCCTCATGCTTTTTTTTTATCTTTTGCATTTTTTGTTTTGTGCAGTTTACAGTTGTGGGGGTGCATTCAGCTAAGTTTGACAATGAGAAGGATTTAGAAGCCATCCGTAATGCAGTATTACGCTATAATATCTCTCACCCAGTAAGTTCAATTTTGGAACTGCCTTGAACTTTACCTGGCTGTAGTAATGCAGAAAATGAGAACATTGAATTCCATGAATATTGATGAGAGTATAGCATTATTGTTGAACCGAAGTTATTGTTATCTTCTTGAAAATTTTGCTGAGGATGAGGAGATGGATTTTGCACTACTAAAGTGTTATATTAGAATATTTACTGACATTGCACTATTTGCATGTTTTTCTGTCTTAATTGCCTGTTTCCTAGCAAGCCAACTCTTGATATGCTTTACTGTTGAAATGTTTACTTGGACACTTATATGGCTAATAATGGCATCCAGTTCTCCGTCATTGTTATTTCTAAAACTTCATGGTGATCATAATGCTGATGTTGTTACCTGGTGAAGCCATATACCTTAAGTATTTTATATGGGTTTTTTGGTTTGTAGCATCTGTGGTATTTTACTAGTGCATAAAGTCCAAGCCAGACAAAATTTTGCCTTAAAATTGTTAACAGATCAATTTGAGTTTGTTGTGTTGTCTTCAGTTTCATAGGGAAGCTACTACAGTGCCAAATTTTAATCAAGCCCTATAATCAGTTTAGGTTGTCAATGATGGAGATATGTTCTTGTGGCGTAAGCTAGGAATAAGTTCATGGCCTACCTTTGCCATTGTTGGCCCCAATGGTAAACTTCTTGCAGAAGTATCAGGAGAAGGTCACAGACAGGTAAGCATGAACACCTTTATTTATTCTTATTAAATCCATGTTTGTAGATAAAGCATTTTATGGGATGCATGAGTCCTATATTCTTTCTTTGATATTCATGGATGACATCTTTGTAGCTATGGATCATCATCATCCTAGCAAAAAAAACCGATCATACTTGGCAGAATATTGAAATTTGATCAGACTTACAAATTTGAAATTAAGATTGCGCTGCATTTGGGACAGGTCTATTACACAAAAGGAAGATACAATAATTAGGAAACATATACATCAGCATGAATCGAATATCATAACACTTTCAACATGACGTTATGTTATGAGAATCTCACTGTTGCAGATAACTGAAGAATCTAGTACTAGTAGCAATCTGAGTAGTCAAATTTTTTCATATTGAGTGACTGAAATTAATGGTCTGGCTCTAGCTTTTCAAATAAACATTTTATGGAATATATAACTTGTTATGATGATACTGGATAATGTGTTAAAGGCAAAATTCTCACCGTCATTCAGACATAGAGTTCTTGCTAATTGCTTATCCTTGGTTGCTAAATGGTATTCATCTCTTTTGGTAATAGGACCTTGATGATTTAGTAGAGGCAGCTATTCTGTATTATGGTGGAAAGAAGCTGCTGGACACCACACCAATCCCTCTAAGACTCGAGAAAGATAACGATCCTCGTTTGGTTACCTCTCCCTTAAAATTTCCTGGCAAGCTGGCTATTGATGCGCTTAACAACCGGCTGTTTATTTCAGATAGTAATCATAACCGAATAGTAGGTCCTCTCTGTCTCATTCCCAAGCTGATGCATTTGCACATACTAATACAGAGTTTAGTAGTTGTGTTTACTTACAAACTGAAATACAATTATGTCTTAACTTCTCAAATGTAGGTGGTCACTGATCTAGATGGGAATTTTATTCTCCAAGTCGGGAGCAGCGGCGAAGAAGGTTTGCGAGATGGTTCCTTTGATGACGCTATGTTTAATCGACCTCAGGTGAGGACTAGAAGTTAAACTGTCACGAAGTATCTGTTCTTGGAAACGTATTACCTCAGAAACCTATATAATTCCTGCTCAATTAACAGCTGCAAAATATTTTATGCATCTATGTAGTGATGCATAAAGATTTTTTTATTTTTCTTTTTTATTTGATGTGCACGCAATGATTCTGAGGCTATTAGCTTATCTGGGTTTAGAGGTCTTTGACTTTTTCATATTTTTCACATTTCATGTGCACTCAATAGTTATAGAGTTGTGTGATCTTTTGGAGTTTGGGTACCTTTGACATCTTTCTCTTCTGTTTTTCCATCTGAGCATCTATGGAGTTTATCTGTTTTTCCAGGGTCTTGCTTACAACGCAAAGAAAAATCTCCTTTATGTTGCAGACACTGAAAATCATGCTTTGAGGTCCCAACTTAATTCTTTTTCTTATCAAATGTTGCTGGCTTTATTTCCAATTGTTAAATGGTTCAAATGATGAGATTCAATGTTCTTAATAATTCTATTTATATATTTTTCTGGGACAGTTTCTGATGAGACTTGTTTTTAACTTATCTGTAACTGGATGGCTGCTTGAGGTCATGGTTCAAAGATATATGGTGCAAGTCAAAATCAGTTACTGGTTTCCCATATGGATAAAAGACATTTTGAAAGCTCCAAATACTATCTAATTGTCTATATGTCATATTTAATGAAAACATCATGGTTGAACTGTTAAGGAATGATGATAACCGTGACGCATAATCTGTAGAACATATCTTCTATACAGGTTTGGTTTCAAGAATCAAGTTTCAAGATATGCAACTTATAAAGGAAATCAAAACACAAAAAAAATAGCTAAAGGAAAGGAAAAATTAATCAGAATATAGTCATATCAACTAATGCAAATAAAAATGATGCACATTACATCACTTCGTCACACTGGTTTTATGATATTGTAGGGAGGTTGATTTTGTTAACGAGATGGTGCAAACTATTGCTGGTAATGGAACAAAAGGTTCTGACTATGAAGGAGGAGGAAAAGGATCAGACCAGGCAAGATTGGACTTTAAAAGATATATCTAGTGTGTTTCGCTTGATAGCTTGATAGCTTTAACTAGTTGAAACACTTATGCTGATAAATTCTGGTGCTTGACTAGTACATTTCCATTCAACATGAAGTAAAACTTATTCTCTTTCAGCTTCTCAATTCTCCATGGGATGTCTGCTACGAGCCATTTCAAGAGAGAGTTTATATTGCAATGGCTGGTCAACATCAGATATGGGAGCACAATACACTGGATGGAATTACAAGAGCGTTCAGTGGTGATGGTTATGAAAGAAACTTAAATGGATCAAGGTAAGACTTAGGTAGATTCAATAAGTTACTCACTGCATCCTGTAAGCTATATGTATGTTCTATGATAGTGGTTTCTCTTATAAAGGTTGCTTATTTCATTTATCTTCCCTCTTTCCCGGACATTAATAATCATAACTTTGTATGGCTTTTATGTTTATTTATTGAAATAGCTCAACAAGTACGTCATTCGCACAACCTTCTGGAATTTCGTTATCTCTGGGTAACATTCTATTCTGAAGGAGACTACTTTTGTTGTATTTTATCCATATATGTTGTCAAATCCTATGTGGAAAGCATTTTGTTTATTCTTAATCAGACATGAAGGAAGCATATATTGCTGATAGCGAAAGTAGTTCCATTAGAGCACTTGATCTAAAAGCAGGAGGTACAAGGTTGATAGCTGGTGGTGATCCAATGTTCCCTGACAACTTATTCAAGGTAACTTAATTTAACTTGAGAAACTATTGCATATTACCTTGTGAAAATTCAATTCGCTGGTGCAAAAGCTAAAGGTTATATTTTGAGAGCTGATAATCTTACAACTCTGCAGTTTGGAGACAATGATGGTACAGGGTCTGAAGTCCTTCTACAACATCCACTGGGTCTTTTATGTGCAAATGATGGTCAAATATACATAGCAGATAGCTACAATCATAAGGTGTATAGATTTTAGAAATTTTTACTACGTACAACATGCAGCATTCTGTATTCATGTATAGGTTTTCTTTATGTGTATCCTTTTACTGAATATGTAGAACTTGAATGTTGAAAAATGTTGATGAATCTCCTTAAATCTTGAATCCACTTGGGATTTCAGGGCTATATGTGTATTTTAATGCATCTATTACTTCCATAGAGTTTTTTGGTACTCCTTACAGGAAATAATTCGATTGAACTGTGAAAATTAGTGTTTCTGAATGCTCAATGGTAAAAAAGTAGAGGTTCAAGCATCATTCTGTTGCATCAATCTTTCCTTTTCAATTTTCAGATCAAGAAGCTAGATCCAGCTACTAAAAGAGTAACGACTATAGCAGGAACAGGGAAAGCTGGTTTCAAAGATGGATCGGCACTAACTGCTCAGGTGTGCACACATCCAGTTCATTTATTGCACTCTTTTTATGGCAACATACAACGTTCTGATAATTTTCCTTCTTCCCTTAATTCTCAAAGTGCTTGTCATATGTATTCTGCAGCTTTCAGAACCATCTGGAATAATTGAAGGTGGAAATGGTGATTGTCTTTCCTAATATAACTATTACACTACTTCACCCTTACAAAATACCACTGTTACTTTTCTGAAGTTTGCACATGTTCACAACTATTGGATTCAGCAATATACTTCCTTACGAAGTTGTGAATTTGCCTTCCTCTGAGGGTCACCCAGCTATTTATTGAATTTTAATCTCCAGGCAGTTACATCGTCATTCAATCTGATGGTGTATCATGTTATCCTCCTTAATTCATTAGGAAATTAAGTTTGATTCCTGTAGCTCTCATAGTTATAAAGACATTCTGACAGCGTGGGTTTTTGCAGAAAGACTTATCATTGCTGATACAAACAACAGCATTATCAGGTATCTGGACTTGAATAAGGAGGAGGCTGAGCTTCGTACTTTGGAGCTAAAAGGAGTTCAGCCTCCTGTTAAAAAGTCCAGATCTTTAAAGCGTCTCAATAGGAGATCATTGATTGACACACAGATAATCAAAGTTATTGGTGGTTCATCCAATGAAGGAAACCTCTTACTCAAGATTTCATTGCCTAAGGAGTATCATTTCTCAAAGGTTCACCACATTCCAAAACCTTTTACTCAAGATCCTTCCAGATTTCATCTCCATGAAGTATTTTATGATTTTCTTCCTTTTAATATGAAATGAAGGAAGAAAGCAGTTACTTACTGCTGAAATTAAGTGGTGTTGCTATTCTCCTGCATCTGTTGAAGCATGGTTATAATGGCACCTTAGGTTGTTTCTTCTGTAATGTAATGTAGTCGCTAATCTAAATGCAGGAAGCTCGTAGCAAATTCATTGTTGAAACTGAACCTGAAAATGTCATGTCAATTGAACCCTTAGATGGATATATTAGTCAAGAAGGAACAGCAGCACTTCATTTTAAGAGGTCCTCTGCTTCTGCTTCAATGGGTCGAATAAACTGCAAGGTACACACTGTTTGGTGTTGTGTGCTTGAGATTCAATGGGAATTATTTTACATTCATTAGAATCATCTTCTTTTCCAAGCTTCTTTCAGCAGATTTACATTACTAGTAGTAGCTGTCGAGTATTGAAAACGTTCCTATCAAAGAAAAAACGTAACTTGTCCTGGGTTCTTCTCCACCTCTTTAACTGCAACTCTGAAATGCGTAGCTAAGCAAAGCTATCTATAATCTTCTAGCAATTCAAAACTATCTTAATTTATTGGCATGCTTCCCGGATATCGTCTAAAAAGCTACCCATAATTTGTATGTTGTGAATGCATCTCTTGTTAAGGAGAAGACTTCAGATTCAGGATAAATCTGTCTGGCTTCTATAAATAATCAGTGTGGTTCACTTGCAGGTTTACTATTGCAAGGAAGATGAGGTCTGTTTATACCAGTCACTTTCGTTTGAGGTAGGGTTCGAGGAGGAAGTTCCTGGCTCTCCTTCATCAGAAATCAGGCTTGAACATGTAGTGAAGCCCAAAGAGTCTCCAAAGAGCCTGCAGCTGACTGTTGCCCGGTAACAATAATTTTACGTCATCATAATAACATCCAGTCTGAAATTCTGCATTGAAGCTAGATTTAAGGAGGTCTAATAGTACGCAGCCTTACCCCTAGATAATAAAGAGGCTGTTTCCGGTACAACAACTAAACTCACACTAGAATGTAAATACTTTGTAATGTTCCTGAACCTCCTTTCTCCATATTCTCGTGACCATTAGAAACTTGATTCATTTGACCAGTCCAAGTCAATTTCTTAAGTTATGATGGTTAGTGTTACATCTCTCTCAATCTCAGGTATATCATCACTTCATTTGTTAATTCCATCATCTCCTCTTCATCATTACAGGTAGGTTTAACAATTAAGTAAAGGATTGATTGCTAATCAAGGCAAGCTCAAAACTTCTTGACAGAAATGTGACACGTACCCGTTTGTTTAACTAATGGAACCATAATATACTAAAAGTGGAGCCTGTGTGAAGCCGGGTTGGTTATGCCAACAAATCAAACCCTCAAACATTGATTAATCCGATGATGTCTTGAATGGAGGGTAGCATCACATGAATCCCACTTTAATCTCCACAACCCTTCTTACCAATGCCTCAATTATTGCCACATACTACAATGCATATTAATCCTATCCTTAACTGAAGCAATATGTAAAACATGCTTGTTGACTAACACAACCTCATGGTGTGATGAGAAACAAAGAAGATGAGTTTGAGTTTGAATTTGCTTGTTAAAGTGGACACAGTAAGCGAATTGGAAGTATTGAATATTGACTAAAGGAAAATGACGAGCGTTGTAATTATTTAATTGGAGATGCCATGTTAGGGAGCAGTTTGATCTGAGGGCCGCCGCCTGTATTTGCCCAAATCACACGTTTTAAGTTAACAACGTCATTTTCTATCCAGCTATTTGCCTTAACAAATTATGCTTTTAGCCATAATTAATCAAATCCAATTGTCTGCTTCTTAGAAAGTTGCAGTGAAATGGATAAGTAAGAATCTGGTTTTAAATCCCAAGAGACTGATAGTACTGGAGCTAGCCCCTGTTCTTTTTCTATTAAGCAACTTGTTAACGTGCATCTGTTTGGTTCATCTATACTGAATTCAACTCAGAAATGTTAAAGTATTGGATTGTAAATTCTGTCTTACATGTAAATCACATCATTTTTCAAATCAAGAGACAATTATGCAGTGAACGTAATTTATATATTTCCTCATCTTCTATAAGCAGAAACAGTGGAGCAGTGGTTTAACTTAAAATAATCTCAACTTGATTGTCTCTCTGCAACTTTTAGGCGTGTCTCTCTCAAGGAGGCAAAGCACCTCTGGCATGTCACAGGTAATGTGAGTCATCTCTTCTTTTCTTTTTTTTTCTTTTGTTCTTATTCTAAGCTATTCACTTTCCCCTTTCACCAACAGAAACTCATTTACTTTTCTTCAGTTACTGTGTCAGTGTTACAAGCAAAGTCTGTGTGAGTTTTGTATCTGAATTTATGACCATCCAAATCCAAATCCAAACCCAATCCAAGGAACTCTTTGTGTTTCAGTAACAGTGCCTGCAAGAGCATAATTAAATGGACGCTTGAGAATAAATGCTTTGCCATGGCAAAGTGTTTGGAGCTTTTAGTGGCGATGTGGAAATGCAAAAGATGAAAACAACCACATGCCCCTTCCTCTTCTCCATCACTGTGTGTGTTTTGTTTTATTATTTTGCATGAATCATTGGCTGCTCAGAATAAAAACAAACCCCTTTAAGCACACCCAAAAAAAACTACTTTGTTACTATATATTAATTCACAGCTGATCATCACACAATGCACAGTTTCATTTCATGCCCATGCTCTTATGTGATAATTAATTAACAGCCATGGATCTTGTTTATGAGCACCGTACTAAGTTAAACTCAGGACATGGGTAGCATATAAACGAACCAAGATCTTCTGTCCAATATTACCCTGTCTTAATCTGTCTCATAAAATCTCAATCATTTATTTTGCAAGCTCCATGCAGGACCTACATAAATAAACGGCTGACATTTATCAGACATAATAAGATACCATAATATTGGATAGGAGATCTGAACTTCGTATAAACATGACATGATGACGATGACGATGAAATGCATGAGTTTGGTAAAATTAAGATGACGTGGATTCACTTCCCTCAACTGAGAAATGCACGTTTTTTATGATCCGTGACTGTGTAGGATGAAGAGAAATGTTTCAACTTTCAAACTGACAAGGTTTGACGTACAAAACAAACCAAACATTAAGAAAAAAAACCACCAAGAGCATTATCCATTTTAGTTGACCTAATTATTCTCTCTCTTTTGTCTTGGTGAGCAAGTTAAGGTGATTGAAACACAAGCATTAGAATAATCGCCAGTGATTGGATTTGGGTGGGTTAATCAAAGATCAGCGGTGCTGCTTAGATGGCTTATAAAGTCGGTTACTTGCATGTCTTTTTCTTTTCTCTGTCATATCCAAGCAAACTTGAAAACGAGATGTAGGTGCGTTTATCATATTATCTTAAATTAAGGCTGCAGAGTTTGTGAAAATTGGTATTCTGAAATAGTCATAATTTTGCATTGCAACTCATGAAAAAAAAAAACAAAACAAGGTTTACATACAATACCTAGGGAGTACTTGTGTGGGGATACATACAATAGCTAGGGAGTACTTGTGTGGGGATACGGAAAAAAAGATACAGGTATAGAATGAAAACTCATGTCTAATATTAATAGAGATAATATTTTCATTCTCTCATTTTTAACATTACTACATTAAAAGAATGAGATTCATTGTATCGAATTTTTAATATAGGCAGAGTGTAAAGTTCACTTGTAAGAATTGGGTTTGAGTCAACTATTGTCCAAATAATTAAAACTAGTTGTTTGGATAGTTGATCCTTACCACTTATAAGCTCTTTAACATTTTTATGTTTAATTAATATGGGACACTCTAATACTTCCCTTCAAGTGCAACTGAGATTGGACATCCAGTTGTCACTTGAAATATACGAAGTGGTAACCGTACCTGGCCACTGAGACTGGACATCCAGACGAACAACCAAAAAATTAATAATCCGTATCAAAACTGCTCTGATGCCGTATCAAATTTTTAATATAGGTAGAATGTAGAGTCCACTTACAAGAATTAAACTTGAGTCAATCATTGTCCAAATAACTAGAACTAATTGTTTGGATAGTTGATCCTTACCACTTATAAGCTCTTTAACATTTTCATATTTAATCAATATAAGACACTCTAACACATTATTAACTATACTCTATATTCATTATTTATTATATTCATTCGTATTTTTATTCATATTATCAACCAAGTGCTCAATTAATAGATAAAAACAAAATGACAAAAAGATGGGCGTCTCCGTCGAATTTACAGAGGCCCAGCTTATAACTTAGTGGGGTCTTAATTTAGTGGACTGTACACTAGAGAGCAAGACAACGCAGAAATCATAATTTTAAATATATAAATATTAGATATTATTATTATTAATAACAGTAAATAAAACTCATGCTCTTCCCGCTAATAGTATCAATATTAGGCTTATTAGCATAAAACATATGGGGGAGGGACGTTATAGGAAATTAGAAACCAAAAATTAAAAAAAAAAAAAAAAAAAACAAGAAAGACCGCATGGTTTCCCGTGAATTGCTTTAAATCCTTCCCACCTCTCCTCTCTCTCTATTTTCACTCTCTCTCTCTTTCTCTCACGACCACCACAGGCACGCCGATAACCATCGTCATAACAAAGCCTCTATATCATCGTCACTGTTTATTTGGTGCTGGTTCCGATCACTCACGACGTACCTTCGCTTTCAAAGGAAAGGTATGTGTATATATATATATATATGTATGTATGTATGCATCTCATCGTCTATTTAATTAGTTCGCTATTTGATTCTTTTAACAAACTTTTAGTTACTTTCAGGTACTCAAAGAGGAATTGAATTGTGTTGTGCATCATGTCACAGTTGGTTTCGAGTATGGAATCGATTATAGACACGTCACAATATGATGAGACGAGGAAGAAGAGAAGAAAAGTCACATGTGAAGCGCAGGATAGCGACGGAGACAACGTCGTCCGGAGGAGTCGCGTTCCTAGTGGAACTAGATGGAGAGGCGATGCCGCGCAGCGGATCTATTCGTCAAAGCTTCTCGAAGCACTCCGGAGAACTCGCCGGGCCTCTTCTCCGACGTTGAAAGAGAGAGAAGTCCGAGAAACCGCGGACCGAGTTCTGGCGACGACGGCCAGAGGTACGACCAGATGGAGCCGCGCGATTCTGGCCAGCCGCATCCGGCTGAGAGTTAGAAAGGTGAAGAAGGTGAAGGTAACTGGAGAGAGCCGGCTGAGGAGGAAGGAGGTGGCGAGAGGTGAGAGTAAGAGGATTACGCCAGTAGAGAAGCGTCTGCGTCGTCTGAGTCGGCTGGTTCCTGGTTGCCGGAAAGTTCCTTATACGAGTCTTCTAGAAGAAGCTAAGGATTATATAGCGGCTTTGGAGATGCAGGTCAAAGCCATGACGGCACTCACTGAGATTCTCGCGGGGGGCGGTGGTGATGGTAGCGGCGACGGGACGGCTTCCTCGTCTTGGTAGTTACGCCAGGTGTTGTTACATTTTTAAGGTTTTTTGTTTCTTTTTATAATATAAATCCAGTTCATGTACTTGATTTGTATACATGACTTTTCTTTTGTTTTGAACTCCAATTTTTAATTATATGTTTCGTTAATGTAAATTAATCAAATCCTATTCTGAGTGTTGTAATGCCAACTAATATTTACAGTTTTAAGGGAAGAAAAAAAAAGAAAAAAGAAAGTAAGAGATAGAAAAGTTAACATTAGTTGGAGAAGGTCTATAAGATTGCACACTTAAATGAATTATAAGAAGACATATTACTGTTGGAGGGGAGGTTAGGTTAGGTACTTTTTAGTCTACCATTGTTTGGAAATACCAAATCCATGGTGGAAACCTAGGAAAATTAAAACAAGATCCGACTGCAACAATTTACGTTCTTTGGACAATAATTTACCCCAGTAGTCACCACCTTCTATTGACAATAAGAAAGAAGCGGATGCTTTGCGATGTTACTATGAAAACCAAGAAAAAGAAAAAAGCCCCTTCTTCCTCTTCTTCTTCTTCTTCTTCTTCTGGCTGTGTTTTGACAGGCCCCCCAGAGTGTGTGTTAATGTGTGTCTCTGTTAAAGCGTACAAGTGAGCGAGAGGAAAGACAGAGTAGCAACATGTGCGCTCTCAAATGGGTTGGGCCCTACAGCACAACACTCACCCCAATTTTTGACCTGACCTGACCACACCACACCACACCACACCAGACCGGACCAGACCTCCCTCAGCAGTCATTACAGTGCATTACAGGCAGGGCAGCCCCCACCCCACCACCATCCCCCACGAGTGGCTTCCATGTGATCAGATCAACCTGTGCTTCTATAACCCCAACCCTTTCTCACATGCCATTTTACAGACTACAGACAAAAGACATTTCTCTTATTATTCTTCTGCTATTTTTACTCATTATAACTATTTTCTTTTTTATTTTATTTTCACTTTGACTATTATTTCATTACTTTTCTAGTGCCCTTATCCAGAACTAGATGACTGAGTGTTTTGGATTTTATTTAAAATTGGTCATACTTGCACCACGTATGTTATGTATGCATTTTTTTCTTTTGTACATCAAATCACACATTCTGGATTATTTTATGGGCCTTTTCGTTGAAATTATGAATGCTCCCTCCATTCTCACATGCATCCATGTGCTCTTTATTTGAGAAGCTGCTCTCTTTTTCTTTGGTTTCACAAGCTTTATGAATTACAAAAGAAAAAGTACATTGTCAACTATTCCTATTAAACTCCACGCACAAGGTTAGAACCTTTCCAAACAATTTCTTCAGTCTGATTTTCACTTAGGAAAATATTATATGAATAGGTACTCATTAGTTCACATGAAATGAATGTGAAGACTAAGAAATGAAAGGTGTTTTAATTATTAATCAAGAGAAAAACATAAGCGGCCAAAAAGAAACATTGGAGTCTCTTTCAAGCTAAGCCTTCATTGTTTGATTAAGAATGGGATGGCACCATTATTAACCTTAGGGGACCATGCCTAGCTAATAGTTTCTCTAGCTATTAGCTTCTACATTGAATTTTCAAACCAAGTTTGGCATTTTGTTTTAGCTTTCTGTAGCCCTCAATCTCGAAAGCTTCCATTCCATTAGGAAACAAACCAAGCTGTCTATATTGCCTTAAACTTCAAAAAGCACTAAAATAGGACCCAGACAAGTTAAATTATGGTCGTTTCCGTGTTGATTGGTTAGAAATTGTTATCGGCAACACTAACCCACTTGACATGTTAGACTAATTGGGTACAAGAACTGGTTTAATTTATGATTATTGAATTGATGGACCAAAATAACCCATCAAGACTTGAAGGCAAGAGGAAATAATGACAAACATTGAAAGTACATTTGCTTAAGCAATGGAAGACTGCTTAACCTTTTAATAGTTTACAAGGGCACAATGTCAATTCAAAGGCAGCCTGCATGAGGTTTTTGTTTTCAAGCTCACTTTTCCTTTAAAATTATGACACTTGTACTTGGTTGATATGCTGCATGTCGTTGATATGCTGCATGTCACCTCCTGAGGGATACCTGACGCTGACATGTACGAGCCACGTGGCTATCCAATATCCACATGGCACGCTGACTGACTTGTCTAGGTTGTGTTAGTAATTGCATATTCTTCTGCCAATTAGGCAGTATTATATCACAACCTTTGGAGTTAAAATGTTGATCATATGCAACTTCAGTCCACATAGACATGTATAAAAAATCAAAATTTGTGTGGATAAATGAGAGGTCTAAAGTTTATAGGTACTGAAATCTTAATTGTTGATGTGGTGGTAAAAGGTACAGAATGAGTTGATTAATTTTGATAAGCTTGAGCAAATAAAGGACAAAATAGAGGAATGACTTTTGAGTTGGCAAAATCCAACCACCAACAAAGTAGGAAGGGGCCGAGTGCAAGGAAGAGGCACATGGGAAGGTTAGGTTGGGCCAAGAACAAAGGAAGAAAGAGGACAACATGTCAAACAGGTTTTGGCGGCTTGCAAAGCCGAATGTCGTGGTTCTGCTGAGGGAAGAAGCACATAAACACATGTTCATTTAATGATTCCTTGTTCTGTGACACATAACAAAACAAGACTCAAAGTCTCATTTGTCATTTGGACAACGCATGTATGCACTAGCTCCTTCTTCTTCATGGTTGTCTCAGATCGTGACTCTGTGTGACCCCTCCCCTTTCTTTAAGCTTATAGTAACTCTTTGACACCACAATTGTTCAGTTATACGATTAGCTATGGGTTTTAATTACTACCAACCTGTAATGAATCAGGTCGTTTAATTATGAGTTTGGATCGCAAAACAGTAATGAAAGTGAAACAACTGCGATCCTGTGCAATTTCCCTACCACCATGCATGACCTCTTTAACTCTGACAAGCGACAGTTCCTCTACTTGGGAGATGGGGTCTATTCAAGTCCCCCAAGTTCCATGCAATTAAAACGTACTCACTCGTCTATCCATTGAACTCTCTCTTTTCGAACAATCGTGATCAGGTAGTGGAGTCTTTGTTACATGTTACAAAATCAGCTCCGAGAAGGGGAGAGAGTTAATTTCCAAAGATCACCAAATCCATGGTTGGATTATGAGTTCTCTAGCTTAATTCTTTAGGAATCCATTCAAAAGTGGTATCAGGATCCTGTGCCGCAAATTATTCTTCTTTAGATTACAAAAGGTTAAGAACATGTGTGAGAGAGGGGTATTAGTATTATAACCTGGTTCGGTCTGATTTTGCTAAGGCGCCGTTGTTTGGATCCATGAGCTCAATTGACTACAATTAGAAAATACCTGCAAAAATAATAAAGGCACACTCGGAGTTGATCGCCAGCCCGCCCCTCCGATGCTTTAGTTAGTTCTCTTGTAGTAGTTTTTATGGCTATGAATAGAGAGTATTAGGGTTCTAGGGTCATACCTGCGTCATGAGGAGATAATGAACTTATATAGTGAATATCTGTCGGGCTTAGCTCATCATCTTAAGAATGGGTCGATCGGCCTACACGTCATCCTAGGGTTAAACTTGGACCTAACACGACAGACCCAACCATAACCAATATGTAAAAACTAATATGACGAAAGAAGTCAAATGTGCGTTGGTGTTATTGGTTCTAGTGTATGCTTTTTGTGGAAATAAAATGGAGCTTTCGATTCATGAAGAACTCATTGTATGAATCTGCCTAACAGAGATTGTGGCTTTATGCTTGTTTTGGTTTGTATGTCTATCAGTTGTTCGGTTCCTCATTCCATGTATACAAATGGGAAGGTTGAATTGATTGTGAAATTGGCACATTGGAGTGCAGCTCTTTAGCTTTTATTATGACAGAAAATAGTACAAAATTGATGCTACGTTGCATTAGGAAGGTGGTCCTTTTGAGGAATGGTTTTTTGGAATTTTGAGCTTAAAGATTGGTCAATGAATGTGGATGTGGTTCGGCAGCTCATCACTATTCTGTTTCTTTTGCATAATTATCTTTTCGAGGTAACATCCGACTGCTCGGTGAGCTTAATATTTTGGACTTTCAACATCAGGTTTATTCACCAAGTCCTCCTTAAAGAGTGGCACTTTGATTTCTATCAGACAAAGAATGATTCAATTTCCCTTTCTAAGACTATTTGGCGTCTTTTGCTAGCGTTCTACGTCCGGGTCTGCATGTCCTCCAGGAGCCGCCCTTCAAAATCTAGGAGTTGCTTTGCCGCGAAACGCAAGCGGCGACTTTTACTCGTGCAATGCGTTAATCTAGTTTAGTATGTCTCTTTGTACTAAAAAAAAAGAAAAGAAAATGTCTACTCAGTGCTTCAGCTTTTCCAATCAAAATTGCTTCTTATCCTGGTTTCTGTGGAAATTTTTTATTTCCACAAGGTAGGAACTCTCGCATCCTAATACTTCCATTGAATTTTCACTTATTTCTTTGTAATTCTTTCTCCTATTTGCATGTAGACTCTGTATAGCAGAAAGTTTTCTTTCACCGCTTCAATCATATTTTGTTTCACGTTTCTTATATGCACCCTTTACCAAAGTCTTTCCTACTTGTCCATTGCGTCTTACATGTCATTTATAAGGCCAACTGGTGGAATCAATTTTTTTACGATTTCTAATCGAATCTTGATAATTGAATAATTTGAATAAAAATAAAAATCTTGAGATAAGAAATTGTACCTGATTTTTTTCTTATTGAAATCACAAGTGAACTAATTGAATAATTTGAATAAAAATACAAATCTTGAGATAAGAAATTGTACCTGATTTTTTTCTTATTGAAATCACAAGTTGTTCATTGGTCCAATTTCTATTATTATCCACAAAGCAATTTATCAACACTTTGAGAAGAATTAAATATAAGAGTTAGCTCCATGACGTTTACTCCTACTTATAAAAAAGGCATTAGATTTTGTAATTTTTATTAAAATTAAATTCCTTAATTATAGTTAAAGTCATACTTTGATCATAACTAATTTAATTTTAATAAAATCAAATATCTAATTTTTGATCCATAAAGTTTTTCAAACTTTGTAATTAAGTCCAACTTAATTAAAATTGATTTTTCCTTCACATGTTGTTCTTTAATGTGTGATCCATTAATTTCCTAATATATTGACAATGATTATAAATTATAATTATAATTCACAATTAAAACCAAATAAATTAAAATTCTTTTTAATTTATCTTTAATTCCTCAAATAAATAATTTATAATCATAGATCAAGATTGACGTCTAGTAACATGTCATGATCACTCAAATATCAGGAATGTCAAAGTGGTTTAACTTAACCTGCCCATGTATAGTTATGATATATACTTTAATCCTTCCGCCATTGAATATTCTAATTGGACAAAGTATGGATATAGTGTTTACCTTTTCAGTCAATCATATTTGCTCTTGCTAATTAGTAATTGATATTTGTAAACAACTTTTCAAATGTCAATTCACTTTAGTCATATAATTCTATAAAAAACTACTAATCAAGAATGGTAATTCTCTCTAATTACTTTAGAATGAAGAATCATTTATTGACTTACTCAACTATCTCCATATGGCTCATATTGTAACCAAGTACTACCAACTGAATTATCCTAGGACAATTCATAAGTAGCATCAAAACACAATAATTCCTATACGAGATACTTTAGTAATCTCAAGTTTAAAATCAACTATCCAACCACTATTATTAGGAAATCCACAGACACAAAAGTAATATTTCATTCGGGATTCTTATAGTCAGGTCAGTTCAATGAGTCGTTCTCTAATAATCACCCACACATTGGTTTAAGTATCTCTATACTTTAATATATAAGATCAATTAGTTTCTTCATAAAAAAGAAGTATAATGTGTGTTAGTTTTATAATTTTAACAATATCTCATCTTGATGAAACTACAACTGGGAATATTTAGGAACAATACATAAATGTAAATTGAATCTCACAATTATGATCTCATTAAAATTTCAATTACACAGTAATTACTCTAGGGATTCTACCTTTAATATTAAAACATCAAACGTAATTAACTTAATACACAAAGATTAAAAATGCCTTTTATTAATTAAATATTAGTGTCATACATTAAATTGCATCTAACTGATTGGCTGCTAGGGCATAAACTAATAATCTCTCACTTGCACTAAAGTAAATCACCGATGTATCTAATATCATATTCATCCATAACTCGATTATGTCTCTTTTGAGGCAATGGCTTAGTGAGAGGATCTGCAAGATTCTTCTTATTGGAAACTTGCTCCAATGTTATGTCTTTTAGCTTCACTATCTCCCTCATTAAGTGAAACTTTTTGAGGATATGTTTAGACCGTTGATGAGACCTTGGTTCCTTTACCTATGCAATAGCACGGTTGTTATCATAGTACAATCCTATAAGCTCAACCATGCTAGAAACTACTCCAAGTTCAATGATAAACTTTTGATCGAAATTGTATCTTTTGTTGCCTATGACACTGCACAGTAGAACATTCTCTCTAATTATTTTAGAGTGATGAATCCTTTATTGACTTATTCAACTATCTCCATATGGTTCATATTATAACTAAGTACTAGTGACTGAATTATCTTAGGACAATTCATAAGTAGCATCAAAATACAACAATTCCTATACGAGATACTTTGGTAATCTCAAGTTTAAGATCAATTATACAACCATTATTATTACAAAATCTACAAACATATAAGTAATATTCAATTTGGGATTCTTATAGTCGGGTCAGTTAAATGACTCATTTTCTAATAATCACCCACACA
>JANJEY010000007.1:32692456-32704493 GCA_024703695.1 Erythroxylum cataractarum
TCTTTATCAATCGAATCTCATTTGACTCTTAGAATCGTTAAGTAACAGTTCTTTGCTAAAATATATCATATATATTATTGTGAAACCCGCCTCTAATTTGATACGATCATAAGTTTGCTCATCCAAATCATACAAATTTAGTTAAGTACAATCTATTAATTTGAAATAAAACATATTCAGGTCAAATTGACCTTGAGTTTATTCTACAAATCAAGCAATAAATAGAACTCTAGTTTTATACTTAAATAATTGAAGGCAACTATTTCCTTCCTAACGTGCATTTAAAATTTAATTGAGGGATTTGAAATTTTGGTCTCTTCAAAATAATATAATCTTATTATATTTATAATTTCAAACATAATCTAATTATAAAAAATTATTCAAAAACTTTTGCTTGATTCTAATTATTGATTTAATAACTAATTTAATTTAATAATTAAACTCTTGAAAAATTAAACTAAATTCTAAAATATTCCTAATAAAAATTACCCTTGAAAACCATTCTCAAAATTGGAAAAACACTTTTTCAATTTTATTAGGAATATAAATTAATTTAATCTTTATTAAACATAATTTAATTGAAATTAAGGCTTTAAAATCATTAAAATCAAATAAAACAAGGAGGTGTGCACCCACGCTAGAGGTTGACTGTAGTGCATAGGCCCGCAATCATCAGGAAGACTGCACGCTTCAATCACGTCTGTTCAGACTTGTTCTGGAAAAGTGGGCTACATGCACCCATGTTTCTCCAACCACCGCCTCCCATCTGCTTCCCTCACGCCACCACTTGTGCCTTACCTCCATGCTATCGCCTTCTACTTATTGGTCCATCAAGCTTCTGTTATAGCTTTTTTTTTTTTTTCTTGCGGGCGATTTAACGCCTATTACGAGTGGAGACGTGAATTGCCGCCGGTTAATCGTTTGGTTCATGGTTCACTGTTGGTTTCAGCCCATCACTAGTGGTGGTTCGCCGCTGGTGATGACCCCATATACAAACTCAGAAATTAGCAACACAGAGAAGCATCATATGCATAAACAGATGTAAAACAAAATGATTAATGCATATAGAGACGCTAGAGCCTAGAGATTCCAAAATCAACACACGCACAATAAGTTTTTCAGAACACAAGAACATATGCATAGATAGGCATAAAGGCAGAGAGAAAGCAAGAAGTGAAACTTGTTTTTAGTAACATAGGACAAATATAACCATACGTAGAGGGATTCAAAAACAATTTTCAGAAGGCAGAACATACGGAGAGGGATTCAAAAAATAATTTTTCAGAAACAGACAAAAACAGTCGTGAAATAAAATCAATTATGGGCTTAAAACCTTAATCATTTATCAAATAATCAAGCATTTAATTCAAGTTAAACAATTAAAGATGGCTCTGATATCACTATTAGAAACTAATCGTGATTGAATCACGAGCGCAACAGAATAAAATTTTTATGATTTTTGATAGGATCTCAATAATTGAATAACTTGAATAAAAACAAGAATCATAAAATAAGAAATCAATACCTTATTCCTTTCCCCATTGAAATCCTCCGAAAGCATTTCATCTTGTCAACCACAAGTTGTTAACTTATTCAGCTTCTAATGGTATCCATAATGCAACTTCTCAATACTTTGAGAGGAATTAAGCAGGAGTGTTCCTATTTATAGAAAAAGCATTAGGGTTTTGTAATTTTTATTAAAATTAAATTCCTTAATTTTAATTAATTCAATTTTAATAAAATCAAATATTTCATATTTGATCCCTAAAGTTTCTCAAACTTTATAACTAAATTCAACTTAATTAAAATTGATTTTTTCTTCACAAACTGCTCTTTAATGTGACTCATTAGGTTCTTAATATATTAGCAATGATTATAAATTTTAATTCTTATTCACAATTATAATTAGATAAATTAAAACTCCTTTTAATTTATCTTTAATTCTCCAATTAAACAATTTGTAATCATAAATTCGGATTGACATCTAGCAATATGTCATGACTATCAAAATATCATGAATGTCAAAGTGGTTTAACTTAACCTGTCTATGCATAGTTATGATGTATAATTTAATTCTTTTCTCATCTAGTGTTTCAATTGAACAGAGTATGGATATATTGTTTACTATTTTCATCTAATCGTATTCGCTATTACTAATTAGTAATTGATTTATAATTGATATTTGAAAACGTCTTTTCAAATGTCAATTCACTCTGATCAAAGAATTTCATAAATCACTACTAATTAAAAAAAGTAAAACATTCTCTTTAATTATTTTACAATAATTAATCTTTTATTGACTTACTTAACTATCTTCATATGATTCATACTGCATCTAAGTACTACCGCCTGAATTATCCTAGGACAATTAGTAAGTTGTATCAAAATATAGTAATTCTCATACTCTTTGTAATCTCAAGTTAAAGAATCAATTATGCAACCATTATTATGAGAAAATCTACAAACACATAAGTAATATTTCATTTGGTATTATAGTTAGTTCAATGACTCATTCTCTAATAATTACTATAATTAGTTTAAGTATTATCTCTATACTTTAATTTATGATATCAATTACTTTCTTCATAAGAAAGAAACAAAATGTGTGTTAATTTTACTTTAACAATATCCCGTCTTAATGAAACTATAACTAGGAACATTTAAGAACAATATGTAAATGTAAATTGAATATCACAATTATAATCTATTTCAATTACACAGTAATTATTTTAAAGATTTTACCTTTAGTACTAAAACATCAAATTTAATTAACTTAATATATATAGATAAAGAATGTTTTTTCATTAAGTAAATAATCATGACATACATCAAATTGCAATTACAGTAATTAGCTGCAAGGACATAAAGTAACCCTTTTCTCCCTCTCTTTTAGGCCATGGCAAGAGTTTGCTCCGGTTACTGTTCAGAAGTTTGCATTTACCGGAATTCCAATGTATTGAATGACGGAAAACATAAATCCTTGCAACAAAATTAAGACGACCACTATCCAATCCCCATTTAGAGTGGCATCCTCGTTTGCTGAATGAACATCATGTGTTCTATACTTTCGGGGTATCTAAGTGATGACTTTATTAACGGTTTTGTCGACCGATTTCAGGGGTGTATTGGCTTGCTGCATTCGTAGAGCTTCATGGAGAAATTGAATTCAAATTGACAAAGAAAGGAATCTCTTATTCTTATCAAGTTGAAGAGTTTTTCTAGAAGACAACATGTAACCTTTTTCATGGAAAATTCTGCATACTGACTACGAGCTTGTTCTCTAGTCTCCACGTTTTGTTCCCTGTTTGATAATGAGACTGCTGAGTTTTCGTCGTCATCACTCTTGAAAACTTAATCAAGGTGGCTTTCCGCAATCAAAAGACTTGATAGTTTGGAGTTGTGGGAGCCCCATAAAGCCCTTCAAATCACCCGTACTTAACAATGAATGACTTGGATATAAGGGAAACAGGAGGCACGGGATATTTAGGTACAGAAAAATAGGTCCCCCAAAAAGTCTTGTTGAAGCCTAGGTCTAGTCAAAAAGCTGCCATGCCAATACCTTAGATTCAAAAGGTGAAACGTCCACTCTAGGCGCCCCCACACTCCTGCCTGATATTGTGTGAGGAAGGTAAATCACGATTTGATCTCAGTCAACTTCTCGAAAAGGCTGGCCCAATATTCAGTGAACACAAAGAGTCACCACATTGGATGAACTCCCACACTGCCACTGTCAAGACTCAAACCCGAAATCTTAGACTCAATTTCCTTCCTAATGATCAACTGGGCTACCCATTAGTATATAGTTGCCTGAATGGGCCATGAAGTGGGATTACGAACGTGATTAGTCCGACATTCTTACCACTGTAGAGGCAATTCAATTGCTTTGGGTTTACCTAGAAGTAGTTATGGTTGGACAATGAAAATGCAAGAAAGCAGATGAATAAGAACCCAAACGCCCGCGGAAGACGACGAAACAAGATTTAAGGATCCTGTAGATTTAATTCTTCCATCATTTGAATGCCACTTCAAACGAAAGCTTTCAGAGCAGCAGTTGAAGTGAAAATTCTTCGCTTTCTGGTCATTCAAGGGAGAAGAAAACACACAAATAGAAATATTTATCTGGAAATTTTTTATTTCTAATAACTGATCAAAATCTGTTTCATCATCAAACGATCTCCTATGCTCTCCACAAGATTATGCCACTAAATTAACAATCTACGTACTCCTAAAGCTAGCTAGTCTTGTATCAACAATCCTTTTCTTCACCAATTCAGCAAATCATGAATAATTTGAAACTTAAAAGGCCAGCTCATAAGAGTAAGCAAAAAGGACAATGTTCACCCGTCATGTGTTTCAACTCTTCAAAACTTCAATTTCATGCAGCAAACTTGGACCAGTGACGTTTTCCAACATACAAAAACATCATGGAGGTCTTATTTGGTTTTCACAGGTTGAAGCCTAGGCCTCCAGAGTCCCAGTCTGTACTTGTGGGCATAGTCCAATATCAGCTTCCTCTGCAAAAATAAAACCAGAAAATCAAATTCTGATTCTAAGTTCTCCAACTTCAAGATCCCAAAATATAGAATTTACATGAGTAAAAGCTTAACATGCTGTTTCCACTGGATTTGAAATAACTAGGATTAACAGGTTAAAAGGTCAATGAGCATCCAAGGAAAGAACAATGAGACTGTAATGAAAAGTCACAGAAAAGCAGCAAATGCCGTAGATCCTATTCATGCAAATAACTACATAAGTTTTCAAGGTTTCCAAAATCAGACATATTTCAGACTTGGAAGTTTTCGAGATGTTGAAATGTTAGTTATCTAGGAAACCATAGACTTACACGTGCTACTAACAACATGGTGCCAACAGTTTTACGTACTTAAACATAATAATCTCAACAATTCTAAGCATTACATTACAAATTTGCAGGCATATAAAAGTGGCCATCTGTAGTAGTAACCCACTAACTTATATCATGTGATCCCCCAAGTACCACAAAACAAATGGGATTAACACCACACATATTATGAGACGTTAAATCAGCAACTCATCAACATCATTTGATTCACCAACCTAATGCTATAGGCGTTGGAAACAGGTTAAATCTCATACAACTCCCTCACTTGTCTTGTTTGGACAACTCCCACAATCATTTTGATTTCCTAACAAACTTTTGCCAATTAGTACATATAAACAAAATGCAAGTTTCAATGCACCAATACTTGTATGCCATGAAAAAACAGTAAAAAGTGCAATTATCATGACAAGCAGATAACTGTACCAAACAGAGAGACATACAGACAAAGAGGATGCCATGAATACTTTCACAATGCATAACAGATTCAAAAGAATTACATGTTGACATGGAATGCCTAGTTTCTTGAGCTTCAACGTTCGTGTAACAAGAAGTTTTTGAATATCGCCGATCTCAGTTTCAAGCTTGGCTACATGGCTTTCAACTCCTTTCCCTATTCCATTTAAAAACTCCGGAATTCCAACCTTTACTGCGTTCAAAACAATACATTAGTCAGTCTCTCATGCATGTTTTTCATTAATTAACATGCTTCTAAATTCTGAACAATAGACATTAATAAAAATTTACTAGCAACAGCGATCTATGTATACGAAAACAAAACGTCCTCTGAAAGGCAAATCACTTTAAAATTGAAACTCAAATCACTTCAATATCCAAATTCCCCTCAATCTACTTGAACTATTAGAAGAATATATTATACATGCTTCTAGAATATCCAACCAAAGAACTCATCGTTGCTTCCAACATCTTCTAGGTTATCATTTCTGGAAAAATTAAAATCATCTCAGTTACACCCGAAAATACACGTCACTTCAAAAATTCTCTCTCCTAAGTTAATCTATTCTCTAGCAACTAATAACTAAGGAGATACAACGAAAATGCAAGCCCTTCCTTCAAATGGGAATTCAACATAAAAGAAATAGTTTGAGGATTTGGATCGCTGGAAAAACGAGATGTAAAAACTCTTTTCATTTCGGAATAAAGGCGTAATACAACACTCATTTGTCCCAACAAAAAAAGATGTTAGGAAGAAACGATACGGAACATAAAGATAACCCCTTTTCTGCAATTCTAAGTAAAACCACAAAAACCAATAACTCTCCTCGACTCTCTTATTTAGAACCCAAAGAAAGCTAGAAACCAAACTCACAGGGGTAAAAGAGGTGAAGTCAATTGAGTTACCAATATAACTTGGGGATTTAGAGAAGAATTTGAAGAAGCCAGGTGCTGCTGGATTCGAAACTTCCGTTGTGCTTCTGATCAATTGTCGCCACGCCATGGTTTGAATATTGAACTCTGCCGCGATACAGTCTCTTCGGCCGTTCTTGTTAGGGCTGCACTTCGTTAACAGTTCTTTCGGCAGAAGATGAAGATAGCCTGTGCCTGTAGTTCTCAGTTTCAGAGTTTATTTCTTTTTGTTATAATTTGAAAACTCTAAAATCTTAAACAATTTTATAATTTAATTTATTAAAATATAAGAATATTATATAACTTATACAAATTTTATTGATTCTGATTGGTGAGAAGTAACTAAATATTATATAATACTCGTACTTTATCCTAAACCCAATTTGAGTATTTGCATTAAGAAAAGAGGTAAGAAGTAGCATCTACAAAGAATGCAAGTCATAAACTCAATAGGTTGACGCGGGTGGCACATGCCTATTTTCGCCTTTGAGAATGTAGTAAACTCTTGAGTTAACTATAGCCCTCACGTGTTTGAGATGTTTCTGCAGTATTAGTCACTAGATTTTGGATATCCTGAAAATCAAAAAAGGAAAAAAAGAATGCAAGTCATAAAAAGAGTGGGCCTTGTATCAACCAATAGGGTACCACTGTATCTTTGTGCCCCTAAGCCTAATTAGTTCTTTACAAGACCACTTGGTGAACTTTCTTGAGGGATGCCTTAGCTACATAGTGATGCTACGAGTCAACTTGGGGCTATAACAAGGAATGATACGACAATTAGCCCAGTTTTGAGCCTGTATCCAAAATTTCACCCTAGCATTAATAGGAATGTCCTTCAATAATCAATCCCTAAATTACGAAACTTATTTTGTACAAATTCTTGAAAATCAAGATCAATGAAATTCTACAACATGATTAACATATAAAATATAATAAAGTATGAATCATAATTCATACCTTATTATAAAGTTTGATCATTTTTCTTGTCATTTTTTCCAACTGATTTTGAAATTAACTCATCTTAATCATTATAATCACACAAGTATTTATCCCTTAACAATATCTACAAAATAAATAGGGAGAACTTTACAACTATTAAAGAGAAGGTTAAGTAAAAAGTACTAACTCACGTAGAGTTTAAGCCTATTTTTAATAAGTTTTGGATATTTAGTAATTTAATTAAAACTAAATTCTAAATTCAATTAAACTTTAATTAAAATTATAATTAGTTCTGATTAAATACCAATTAGACTCAAATAAGATATAATATCTCATATTGATCGTTATTTATTAAATATCTCATGTTTAATTATAAAGTTTCTGAAACTTTACAATCAAGTTCAAGTTGAATAAAAACCTTTTCTCTCTTCAATGTACTCTTTGTGTGTGACTCTTTAGGTTCTCAAATATGTTAACATAAAACATATTTTGGATTATATAACTTAAACTTCTTTAATTTATCTTTAATTCTCTAATTAAATAATTTATATTCATAGATCAGTGACATCTAGTAACGTATCATGACTATCGAAATATTTAAGAATATCAAAGTGGTTTTAACCAACTTTTCTGTGCATTTCATATAATTCAATCATTTCAACATATAATGCTCTAATTAGACATAGAGTATAAAATTAATTTCTACTTTATTTGAATCCAATCATATTAGTTCTCTGCTATGAGCAATTGATTTAATTAATAAGATTTGAAAAATATTTTCAAAGTGTCATTATACATTGACCAGCATTTCTTGAATCAATACTGATTAAGAACAACATAACATTCTCCCTAATCATTTTATGGTGATGAATGTTATAGCAATTACTTAACTATCTCTATATAGGTATAAATATATTAAATGATTACTAATTGAGCTACCCTTGACTAAATAAGTCATAAGAATTATCAAAACAATCCCTATATGAGATATTTTAGTGATCTTAAGTCAAAAAATTAGTGATACAATCATCACAAGAAGCATTTATATAGATATATAAGTAATGTTCTAGGTAGATTTATCATGTGAGGTTAGATCAATAAACTTGTTCTCTAATAAATACCTACCTATTTATTTTAAGTATTTTCATATTTTAGTCTATGAGATTGAATATTTCCTTCGCAAGGAAGAAACATAATATGTGCTCCATGAATGTCCAGTAATAAAAGAAAAATAACTGTAAACAATTTAAGGATAGTATATAAATAAAATATGAATCATATAATTATGATCTCATCATAATTTCACTTTTAATGTACATTTATATCATGGACTTTATCATGTACATATAATATGCATAAGATAAAGAATGTCTTTAAATAATTATGTCACTAGTCTATAATCAACTAATTGATTGTAATACATAAACCAACAATCTTCCACTTGTATTAAGCTAATTGTTTACTACGTTAGACCATATCTCTATATGACTATCACGATATTGTTGGAACTATGGTTTAATGAGAATTCTACAAGATCTTCGATAGTGAGTACTTGCTTAAGTCTTACAACTTTCATCTTAATTATCAATATAATTAATAGGAACTACCTAAATATATACTCGGATTTTTTACGAGACCTTAACTCCTTTTACAGACCCAGTTACTCTTATGTTCTACAATACATTTATTTATTTTTATTTTTCTTTCCTATTATTTACTTTTTTCCTTTTTTTTCTCTCTTCATGTGGGTCATTTAGAAACAATCTCTCTAATAGTTAGGGGAAAGATTGCGTACTATTGGATTTTTCCAAATCTTGCATGTAAACAGAATTTTTACTGGGTATTGTTGTTGTTATTATTGTTGCAATAATTAATACTACATTGGAACCTTTTCAATCTCAAAATAATATTATTCCAAGTTAAATATACCTTAACTAGGATTTACTTCTAAAGTTAATATCCATATAACCTTAAACATAAATATCAACTCATATAAAGAATAATGGATATCATTAATGCTTCATTAAGTATCATACATCTTAAATATTAAACACTTTTAGTACATTATCTTTGTACTTGGAATAGAATAGGTAAACAACTCTCATATCTATAGATTTAATTTATATAATTAATTTGTTAATTTTTTGTGTCCAACAAGAGTTGTCCTTGGAAAATTATATTTTTAACAATTGAAAATGTGAATTATTGTCCTCTGTGAGCAAGATGCCTTTACATACTCCTACTTAAGAGGATTCATTAAACCAAAATTCAAGTCATATGCAATTTTCAATCATCTCATAATTTTTAGCACCTACATACATGTACTTTCATGAACGCGTAACACTTCAACTAGGGTATAATTTGGAGCCTTACACAAATATTTAAGAATGTCAAAGTGGTTTTGATTAATCTTTCTATGCATCTTTTTTTTCTACATGATTCAATCCTTTTATCATTCAATGTTCTAATTAGAAATTGAGCATGTAATTAATATATACTCTATTTGAGTTCAATCATATTAGTTTTTCACTATTAGCAATTGATTTAATTAATGATATTTGAAAATCATTTTTAATGTGCCATTCTATTTTGGCAAAGAACTTTTTGAATTTATACTAGTCGAGAACTACATAACATTCTTCTTATTTATTTTAGGTGATAAATCTTATACTAATCACTTAACTACCTCTATAGAATTCACATTATATCAAATGACTATCAACTAAGCTACTTTTGACTATAATAGGTCATAAATAGTATCAACATATGACAATTCTTATATAAGATGTTGCGGTAATCTCGAGTCAAAAGATCACTTAAACAATCATCACAGTAAGAATTTCTATAGATATATAAGTAATATTTCAAATAAATTTCTCATATAGGGTTAGTTCAATAAAATTATTTTCTAACAAACACTCATATATTTGTTTAAATATTTTCATATTTTAGTCTATAAAATCGATCGTTTATTTCTTAAGGGAGAAATATATAGTATATTTGTCTTTTTACATTGTGTTAATATTCAGTCTCAATAAAACAATAATTAGAAATAATTTATGAATAATATATAAATATAATATGAATCTTATATTTATGTTTTTCATCATAATTTTATTTGTAAATTATTTATCTCATAAACTTTATTGTATATATCTAATATGTATAAGATAAAAAATATTTTAAAATAATTGTTACTAATATGTAACTAACCAATTGCTTGTAAGAAATAAATTAACACCAAACATCATATCATAGTTATGGCAATTTTAAAAAGTTGTAAATATGTCCTTTCATATAAAAAGTTGGAGCACTTTGTCCCATCAAATACAGGGACCACTCATCAAGCATAGACTCAGTGGAGATGGTAGCTTCGAGTACATGTTGTAAATAAAGCATTTTGTGCTTTTGGCTAAAAATTAAAATTGTGTTTTTTTTTTCATTTTTAATATAATTATTGACATATCACATTGATACTGAAGTGAAAAGATTAATGATATATTAATTTTGTAACAAATTTAAAATTATTTTTTATTAATATTATAAAATCAAATAAAATTAAAAAAATTATTGATAATTTAATTAAATTTTACTCTTTAACATCATTATAGCGGCCAACATTATTTTAAATTTTGATTTAAAATAAAAGTAAAAATTGTAAAAATAAAAGTTTCGGATAATAAGTCAAATCGAATTTACTTTATATAGTTTGAACATGAATTCAAACAATCAAATGACATGATTATTTTAAATAAATTTTCGATTTTTTAAATATATATCTAATTCATGATCTTATCAAATTAATTCGAATGTTTATTGACTTCAAATCAAAAGTAACGTCACCGCTGTCTATCAATATTTAGCCAATAAGAGATCATAAACACAAAAATAATTAGATCTTTCCATCTAGTTCTAGGCTAAGTATTATTGCAATGGGGACTAAATGATTACAAGCCTATTTTAATATTATTAAAAGAATCTAGAATGCCCCGTTAAAAAAGATAGCTCATCGTACCAATGCTCGATGAATTAACAATTAAATATAAAAGATTAACTCATTGTCACCTTTTAAGAAAAGGAAATACTTTTTTTTTTAGTAATTTATCTATTTTAGTTAAATGAAATTAAAAAATTGTTGATAAAAATTAAAATATTGGATATCTTATTTCAGTTAATTAAGAGGAGTTATAGAAAGAGCTGATTCAAAGTCGACTCGAACTCACAACTTCCACCTTAATAAGGCATCTTTTTTCTTTTTTGATTACCTTCCTCGCGTATATATGAGACCAAATCCATTCGATTTCTAAAAAAGATACTAATCTTTAACTTTTTGAGGAATCCTTTAAAATTTCATGTAGGTTCGAATCTCATTGAGAGGTTCACTAGAGATCAAAAATTGTTGAAAGAAAAAGGATTGTAACTTTTCATGAATTTTCTATAGGAAGAGTCCCTCTAGTTTATCTATGTCAATAAAGTATATGATTTTTAGCACAAGAATGCTCAATATTATGCATTCTTTTAAGGGTGGCTGCTTCTAGGCAAACCTCCTAGCTATCTCTGCACCATTAAGCTTTTATTAGTAAAATTTTATCAATATAAGTTTTTTCTGTAAACCTTTTTTGAAAATAACTTTTTTAATAAACCAATTAAATTGTCATTAAATAAAACTTTTCTGGAAGTAGCTTCATATAATAAACTATTTAATAACATAGAAATAAAAATACATTTAATTTTAAGTATATTTTATTTTATAATAAAAATTATTTATACATATAAATATTATTTAAAATATACAAAATACAATATATTAATTATTATATAATTTTAAACCATATAAAATATATATGAAATATATATCTAATCAACTTTTTT
>JANJEY010000007.1:32716793-32728970 GCA_024703695.1 Erythroxylum cataractarum
TGTTAGAGATGGTTCGTAGCGCAACCTTATCATAGGGTGTGTATCGGAATTGACCTACGGGCGTCCCGGCACATATCCTATGGTAAGAGGGTGCTACAAAAGCTCTCCTACTAGGTGCTACTAAGTTTATACATATGAACAATACTTTCTCTATATCACATACAAAGTTAAATAGGGACATTTGCCATATACTTATTAACAAAAATAGAAATTTCTTAAAACAAGATAGTTCTTGGCATGGAGAAGGAAGACACTTAACATTATCAAACCATTAAGCTCCTCATATACTACTTTTTAATGTATTTTATTTCATGAAATTGCATGAGCTTTTAATTTAAACTACTAATAAAATTAAAAATACATATGGAATTTCATCTTTTATATATTTAGATTACCAATAGAAAATCACACACAAACACATGCAACGCTATTGACAACATATTGGGGACTATATGAATAAACTTTGTTGCCTTTAAATACTCCTCCATAATAGACAAACCAAGAAGGGGTTATAATATCTCCTTAACCTAGACAACAAAAATCAAAATCAATTAAAATAAGAATTAACACATGTTTTAACTTAGCACGCAACTAATAGAACGCCAAAATAGACAGAGTTAAGAGAAGATGAAACATGCTTTGATTAAAATGAAACAGAGGATGCTAAGAGATGATTAGGGATTACAATAGAATAGGATTGCAATAACAAAGATGATGGGAAATTAAGGATTTAAATCCCCAATTTCCTAAACTTAGTCATAATGGATTTCCTTTATGGCCCGCTCTTGCTAATTGGGATGCACATTTGGCAAGGGGTTCATAAACATACATTAAAAAAAGACAAGATAAAATTATTTAATAGAACTTTTTCATGGCCATTAAAGTTAGGATTTACAACAAATATTTCCAAAATATTATGGTTTATTATGAATGTTTCAAAATATTTAAGTTTAAATTGAGTTTGGTAAAAAGTGTAAATTTAGCCCTAACATTTTCATCAAAATACAAGTTAGACCCTAACAATTTGAATAATTCAAAGTAAACCCTATTGTTTACAAGATGTCCAAAATAAATTCTAAGTAGATAATATTTTGAACATGGTTAAGTTTTTGTTCATTATATGTCACTTGACAATTTTATTATTTTTATTAAACAAATAGATCCTACTGTACCATATGTATTTCTCGTAATGAAATGAGGTACATATAGTATATTTAACTTAAAATTAATTAAAATTAAATTTATTTATTTATTAGTAAATTGTAATTAAACCTAATTAGTATAATCTAACCTCAATAATTTGATTATACACATTTAAACTCTTTTAAGACAAAAAACCTAATTATTTAAGAAGCTCCTCCACCCGAGCTCAGCTTGAACATTGTTGTTGGGGCCCAGGCCCAACCCAAAGCTAGATCGAGCCTAAGGCATGAAGCTAGCCTAAATTGTTTATTAATTAAAATACAAAAATGATGTCATTTTTAGCAAAATGGCGTTGTTCTGATTATAAATGTGAGGCCTACAGACAAGTCAGGCTTAGGCAACACGATTCCAAGGTTCGACTTTCATAAAAAGTTGGGCATGAAACTGAGGCTCCACTTCTCAAAGTAGGATAGTGGCATAGTAAGCTCCAAAAAAAAAATAAATTAATACTTTCTTTATTTTTGACAAATATACATAATTTTTTAAAAATGTGTTGGTGGAGTCTACATAATATAATATGATTTATATGTGAAAGTAAGTTCATTAATAAATTTTTAAACGATATATACAAACTATTATATCAATGATAATAAGGCACTTAACTAATAAAAGTCTGCCCCGTTAAATTTTCCGTTCATTAAAAGTCTACTTTGAATGTTTTAGAAAAAATAAAGTTGAACTTCAACCCTAACGTGAAAGTTGAACTTGAATGCTCTAAAATGTTATGGTTCAAGTTATACTTTGATGAAAATCTTGAAGTTTAAATTACACTTTTTGTTAAATGTTGTACATATATATGCTAGAGAGGCAAGCTTAGTGGAGGACAACACGAGATGAGCTTGTTAGCGAGGCAAGCTTAGTGGAGGACAGCACGAGATGAGCTTAGTGGAGGAGGAAGGGAGTACAGAATCAATTTTTATGTGAAACTAAGTTTTACCCCGAAAATGGCGAAGGGTGAGAAGCAATGTTATGAATATTGTACCAAACTCAGTAATAGATTTGGATATAGTATAGTATCCATCACTATCAATTATCGTTTTGAGTAAATTTTTTAAATTATAAAATAGTCCTAAAGTTTTATAAAATTGTAAAAACTCTCTCTCTATATGTGTTATATAATTTTTAATTTTACATCAAACAAATCTAAAAATTCATAATAATATAAATTTGAAATAACAACTATATCTTTATGTATATTAACAATATTTTTCACGTATTTCATTTATAAACAACAACCACAATTAATATAAGAAAAATATTTTTAATTATCATAAAAATAAAAATAAGAATAATACAAACTACTTAAAATTTTGCCACTTACATGATATATAAAAAATAATATAGGTCTATGACTCTATAAGCATTATATGATAGTTTGTGTCAAGGAACATAACAAAGTATAATTAAAACTTGAAATAAAACACTTATATTTATATTGTATATGCATAATTTAATATATACAACAAATACAAGTAAAATTAAAAGAAAAAAGAACAAAAAATTTAGAACTTAATTCAACGAAATATCCACTCAAATCACACTGACTGTAGTTTTTATTTGGTACAAAAATTTTCATCATTGAGAGGAGTCTTATCATTATTGTCATTCAAATTTATTGATCACAACGACATGTCATTACTTTCTCATTTAATATTATCTTCTAAGTCACTCTCATCTATAAAATTTGGCTACTCAGAAATGTTAGGGAGCCATGGGTCCATATATCTCATGCATGGCTATGCAATAGAAGCATTGTAATCAAAATTCCAACACCACGACATCCCCAGAAAATCCTGAATCAATGTGCATGTATAAGTAGAATGTAAGAACATGAAATTACAACATATGTACCTTACAAATACTCCTTCTTTCTTAAAACTTCTATTTATTTAGGTTGTAGCAAACTCCACGCACCTTCAACAACTAGTGAAGAACACGCAAAGATAAAGAAAAATCAGTGTGTAAGGGTGGTTAGAGCATTTAACAAGATGAATTCAAGTAGATGCACAATTAAGAGTTAGATCATAAGCAAGTTACATGCAATTAAACTCATGCAACGATTACATGAACAAACCTCAAGATCACTCCTCTAAACCTCCAAAACTCTTCTGGACCCTTTGCCTCTCAATTGTGTATGTTTTTGGCTTAATTTTATATATATATAAGGGAAGAACTCACTTATGTAACACCTATCATAAAGTGGGTCACGATCCTAACCTATAAGTCATAATCGTGACTTACTTAAAATGACAGCAATACATGCTTTGTATTTCATCCGATCTTTTATCTATGTGACCTTTAGGTTCCTAGTTATTTTGCGCACTTAACTCTTAATATAAGCATATCATGAATGGTTTCATGCCACTTGAATTAACTCTTAATCCAAGCAAATCATGAAGGGTTTCATGATGCCAATATACCAAAACGTAAGTGAATTAACACATAAACTCTTCGATAGTTAATTATCCAAGTTACGAAACTTTCTATAGATAATTACCATGCAATTCTTCCCTTCACCATCCTATACACCAATTGGTTCAGAGAATGGGCTATATGTCAACTCCCACTAGACTGACTATGTCACATCTAGTTCAAGTGATGTTAGTTCTTGTCTTGGAGATCTCATTACTCTATGTGTCCTTGAAGACTCTCTTCATGACACATAACTGCTATGGTCAGAGACTCGTAAGTAATGATCTCGACAAGAGGTCATAGGTATTATCTCCTTCTATGAGGAGTGGTGAATCCTTTATTGACTACGTAGTTACCTTCGAATACTAATAGATGTACTCAATCACCACCCTCTAAGCGACCTCATCTTGAGGAAACAAGGAATGGTGTCAAAGCATATGATCCGTATCTAAGATATCCTTGAGTGCCTCAAGTCTAAGATATTTGTTTCATTTCTATGATAGATTAATCACTAACATTTGATAGATCATCCATATGATAATCTCATAGCACTTCATCTAATGTACTTACTACTCTTAGTAAACATCCACATGTTAACTCTAAACATCTCATGCTTACAGTTTATGAGATCCAATGCTTGATCAAATCAAGGAGCATAACATGTGCTAGTCTATCTAGATTAACAATGTCTTATCTCATTATCCAATGACTAAGGATAATTTTGATACTAACATAATTGCACATGGTAAGAATCTCATTATCATAATCTCATCATGATTTTCTTCATGCTATGTTTTGTATCATGGAATTTTATTATTTCGATTTAAGAATGACATTCATTCATAAATAAATAAATATCAAATTAATGAAAATTGCCTTTCGCTTTATTAATCAATATAAAGTTTGTACAAAAGTGTTAAAGGCGATTGCCTTTAAAGCCTACTCTAACAATCTCCCAATTACATTAAAGCCAATCACTTTTATATCTAATACCATAGGTGAGTACACTAAAATCAAATATCTTTTGAGGAAGTGGCTAATTCAAAAGATCAACGATGTTTTGATTCGTGGGCACTCTCTCTATCTTCACATAACCTTGCTTGAGCAATAGCCCCATTGCTTGGAATCACTCCAAGTTTCATAACAAACTTCTTTATGCAAACAACTTCTTTTGTTGCTTCCGCAACTACAATGTACTCTGACTTGATCGTTGAATCTGTAGTCATCTCATGTTTGGAACTTTTTCAACGTATTGCTCCGCCATTTAATGTGAAAATGAAACTTGACAAGCATTTAAAGTCATCCTAGTTAGATTGAAAATTGACATCTGTATTCTCGTTCACTACAAGATCTCCATCTCCATATGCTAATAATACATCCTTAGTCCTTCTCGAGTACTTTAGGATATTCTTGACAAGCACCTAGTGACACTCACCATGATCCGATTGATATCTACTTGTAACACTTAGAGCATATGATATATCGAGCCTTATACATAACATACATACATGATTGATCTTATTACCGAACCATACAAGATCAAACTCATGCGACTCCTCTTTTCTTGCATATTAGGACACATAGATTTCGAGAGTTTGACCTCATGAGTCATGGGAAGAAACCCTCTCTTAGACTACTCTATACTAAACCTATTTAGCACTTTATCTATGTATGTAGACTATGAAAGACCTATCAACCTCCTTGATCAATCGCTGTAGATCATTATTCCTAAAATATAGGTTACTTCTCCGAGGTCTTTCATGGAGAAATTCTGGGACAACCAATTTTGACAAATTGTAAACTTGAGACATTATTTCCTATTAGTAATATGTCATCCATATATAACACAAGGAATATGATAGCACTTCCACTAACCTTCTTGTACACACAAGGTTCATCTAAATTTTTTAAGAACCAAACTCTTTGATTGTCGCATCAAATTAGATATTCCAACTTCTATATGCTTGCTTTAATCCATAAATGGATTTATAAAGCTTGCAAACCTTTTCACCATCTTTGGGTATGAAGCCCTTAGGTTATATCATATACACATCCTCGGCTAGGTTTCCATTCAGGAAAGTTGTCTTCATATCTACTGTATCTCATAATCATAATGAGAAGCAATAGCTAGGATTATTCTAATAGATTTAAGCATGGCATAGCTATAGGGCTAAAAGTCTCATCATAGTCATCTCCTTGTCTTTAAAGATAACCTTTATCGACTAGCCTCGCTTTATAGGTAATGGCATTACCATCCATGTTGATTTTCTTCTTAAAAATCCCATTGTACCTTATAGGTTTTAGCCCTTCAGGTGGGTCAATCAAAGTCCATACTTGGTTTTCAAATATGGAATCCATTTAGGATTTCATGGCTTAAAGCCATTTTTCAAATTTTAAACTCTTCAAAGCCTCTTCGTAGGTAGTAGGGTTTCATGATGCCAATTTACCAGAACTTATGTGAATTAACACACGAACTCTTCAATAGTTAATTATCTGACTTACGAACCTTTCCATAAGCAATTTCCTTGAAATTTGTCCCTTCACCATCCTATATCTCACTTGGTTCAAAGCATGGGCTATGTGTCAACTCCTACTAGACTAACTATGTCACATATAGTCCAAGTGATGTTAATTCTTGTCTTGGGATCTCATTTCTGTATGTGTCATTGAAGACTCTCTTCAAGACACATAACTGCTCTAGCCAAAGACTCTCGAGTAATAACCCCGATAAGAGGTTGTAGGTATTATCTCCTTCTATCAGGAGTGGTGATCATTTATTGGTTACCTAATTACCTTTAAATACCAATAGTTGTACCCAATCATCACCCTATAAACGACCTCATCTTGAGGCAACAAGGAATGGTGTCAAAGCATAGGATCAATATTCAAGATATCCTTGAGTACCTCAAGTCTAAGTATATTTGCACCATTGTTATGATGAAATTAATCACTAACATTTGATAGATCATCTATATGATAATCTCATAGCAGGTTATCTGATGTACTTACTACTCTTAGTAAGCATCCACATGTTAACTCTAAACATCTCATGCTTACAGTTTATGAGATCCAATGCTTGATCAAATTAAAGAGTATAATATGTGCTAGTCTATTTAGATTAACAATGTCCTATTTCATTAATCCTATGACTAAAGATAATTTATATACTAACATAATTGCGCATGATATGAATCTCATTATCATGATCTCATCATGATTTCCTTTATGTTATGTTTTGTATCATGGACTTCATTAATTTGATTTAATAACAACATCAATTAATAAATAAATGAACATAAAATTAATGAAAATTGCCTTTCACTTTATTAATCAAAATAAAGTTTATACAAAAGTTTTAAAGGCGATTACCTTTAGAGCACTACTCTAACAAAAAACCCTATTCATTAAAAGATTGATATGGTCAAGAGAAATTAGATCTATAGAACTACTTATTCTATTAAAAGTCTTAGTAAACAAATAAAATTATATTATAAAAATTAGAAGAAATTATATTCAACTTAATAGTGATAATAACATACTTTTTTGAAGCTTTAAGTTGTATCAAATAAAAACCAAATTGTCAATCATTTACATTCCAATCCATTTATTTTTTAAAATAGATGAACTTGAATGTGTTCCAATTTCTTTCACACGTAGTCGCACTCATACATTGACTTAGAATTTGAATGTAAACTTTTAAAATTTTGAAACACTAGCTTCAAATTAGTCTCATCAAGCAATTGTAAGATAAATAAAGTAACCTTACAAATAAATTAAAGTAATGATTAATTTCAAACAAATAACAAAGTAAGAAATACATACTTGGATTAAGTTAGTCTCTTTGACGAATTATGATGGACATCCTAAAATCATCTTATGCATCCTTGTGTGCCTCAATTTATGGCCTTAGGAGATCTTATATCATCTTATGTGTAACAATTATTGTGTTAGTTAATAACATTATCCTGTTAACTTCATTTTTCTTTGTAAAACTTTTTTTTAAATGAAAGGAATTGTATTAATAATACCAAAAGCTACAAAAACAACATTACAATGAACCACATAATATGCTTACATATTCAACACATCTAACAGTTACAATGATATGCTACAAAAAAGTTATAGCATCCAAATCATCTTTAATTCTTGCCTAAGTGAACTTTGTTTGTGGTTGGCAATAAAGGCAACTCATCTCCAATTCACAATATTTTCTACCAACTAATATTTTGTTTCTTCAGTTCCTTTTTATAACCTCCCATTCCTTTCCCTCTATATAGAGTATATAGTAGTAATAAAGGCTATCTTGATAAGCAAACCATCATATTTACCTCACTTAGAATATGCCATGATCATATTCAGTGTCTCCATCCAATCAAATGTGTATATAGAAATTTACAGCAAATACATAATCCTGCTCCAAATTGCTTTTGTATAACTATAACTAAAATATAAATGATTTCTGCTTTCATTTATATGTTGACAAATAACATATATAGGATCATATACCCCAAATCATTTATCTTTGGTTCTAAGTTTGTTTTTTATCACTAACCATGAGAAAAGTGAAGCTTTTGGATTTAAAGACTGCTTCCATAGAATATCAAAACAAGGAACAATCTCAGCTTCACATACAATTAACTTATGATAGGAACTATTACTACAAGTACCTTTTGAATTAGGGGGCTATATGAGGTTGCCCTCTCTCACTCATTTAGGGATTTATGGCAAGTAATCTGTAAGCAAGGATTCTAGCCCAACCACCATCTTGGATAACTGAAGATACTCTAGCATTGAGAGGAATTATGCTTTTAAGCAGTGCAATTTCAACTCTTTGGATGAACGAGTTGTAAGGCATCCAGTTATTAAATTAGAACCAAATATCCTCACCATCTGCCAACTGATACTTAATGTAGGGGTAGAATAGGTCTCTCAACTGAAGAATATAGTTAAATATCTATGAAAAGTCCTTAGAATTTCCAAGATGCCAAAAATTATAGTCTTTAAGTGGTATGCATTCACCCATTTGATCCATAGCGCTTACTTATCAGCTCGTAGTCTCCAAATCTGCTTGCAAAGAAGAATTTTTTGTATTTATGATTATGGAATGATACCTAGTCCCCCTTGCTTCTTTGGTAATGTGATATCACTCCATTTCACCTTGGCCTGTTTACAATTTTCTATTTTTCCAGACCATAGAAAAGTTTTGAAGATCCTATCTATCTTCTTATTAACTCGCTTACACAAAACCATATGTGCATAATAGTGTATATGCATGTTATTCAATACTGAAGTAATGAGAATCAATTTAGCTGCAATGGACAAGACCTTATTTTTCTAAGCATTTATTTTGTCCTTGATCTTCTCAATCAGAGGGATGAAGTCTAAGAACTTGGGCCTAGTGGTTATAATTGGAACTCTCAAGTATTTAAAAGTAGATTGCAATTCAAAACTAACCATACTATTGATTTGCTCTTTGTTTCTAACATCTAAGGACAAGTACAAGTTACTTTTCTCAACATTCACCTTGAGTCCAAACCATTATGAAAAGATTTGTAATATGTTTAGCAACATTTTGATGGAATGGCTATCTGTTTTGCTAAGGAGCAACAAATCATCAACATATATCAAATGAGATAATTTAATAGCTTTAAACTTTTAGTGGTATTGAAATCTACCATTACAACTTATAAGCTTGGATATCAATCTGTATATGCCTTCCATAGCTAAAGTGAAAAGGTAAGGAGAAAGGGGATCCCCGTGCCTAATTCCTTTAGCATTTCGAAAAGGTAGAGATGGGATACCGTTCACTATAACACTAAACGATGTGGATTGAATGCATTGTAGTATTCAAGTTCCGAATTTGAGTGGCAGGCCTATGACTTCCAAGCATTCATTTAAATAACTCCAGCTAATTGTGTCATAAGCCTTGAAAAATATATCTTCAACAAGAAACTTTTGATGTTCTTATCTAACTTGCAATTTCCCAGTAACTCCTGGAGGATCAATTTATTATCTCTAATATTCCTCTTGGGTAAGAAAGCCCCTTGAGTCAAATCTATAATTTCCTTCAGCACTATCTTCAATCTTAAAGCAAGGAGTTTGGCTGTAACTTTATAAATCGTAGTGTAAAAGGAGATAGGCCTGAATTCAGTGATGGAAGAGGGGTTCTTCTTCTTAGAAATAAGGCAAATGAAACCATGATTCACTTCTTTAAGCATCTGGTTAGACGAGAAAAACTCTAAGACTACTTCAGTAAAAAGAGTCCCTATAATTTCCTAATTTTGCTAAAAAAAACAAGGTTGGGAAACCATTTGGATTGGCACTTTTGAAGGATGAAGACTAAAAAACACTTCATTTACTTCCTATGGAGTGAATGGAGCAGTTAGCAGATCATGCACATCTTGATTAAGAGAAATGTCAAACACATCTTTTACATTAAGACCATGCATATGACTAGCCAAAGTTCCCATTTATTGTTGGAAATAATCTCTGACAAATTTGATCAGATCATGTTGCTTGGTGATCATATTTCCCAGGCCATCTTTCAATTCAGATATAGTGTTGATATTTCTTCTTGACAGAAGAGATGCATGACAAAAGTTGGAGTTAGAATCCTCATCTCGAATCCAATTTAGTCGAGCCTTCTGCTTTAGGATAAAATTGTGAAAAGCCAAGCCCTCCTAGTATTCCTACAACTGTCATATTTTAGTATTCCTAAGGTTAGAATTCAAAGGATCATTATAGCATTCTACTTGTGCTTATGCCAACTTCAACTTGAGATCATTAAGATTTTTATTCTTCTATCAAACAAACTGTTTAATAACGTGTTTCATAAGTTTGAGCTTCTGCATTAGTTGAGAAGCCTTATAGCCCTGCACCTCTTGTCTCCAACAGCTCCTTATAAGCTCCATAAAACCTAACACTATAGAAGAATCTGAAGGGAACCCATTTTTCTTTGTAAAACTTGGTCTAAAATAGAAAGTAAGATTAAAAGATGTTCTAATAGTAAACAATGGATAGTAAAGTTTCCTTTTCTATGTTTCATTGATGACTGCAAGATAAGATGTATAATAAGAACGCCTATTTTCATATTAGCCTTAATTGCTTTCTTTGCCCCCTCCATGACTTCATAAAAACCAATATTGCCTTCTCATCAGTACTAGCCAAATGAAATACTCTTATCAAAGGCTCAAAAACTCATAAGACAAATTGACAATGAGACTAAAATTCTTGATTTTCAAGTATAATTCTAAAAATATCCATTCCAATATTAGACTTATACTAAGATGTAACCCATTGATCACTTATAAAAATTTGTCTCTGCTCCTTTTTCATTAGCATAAAACATTGAAGAGATATTTAGTTGCAAATCTTATAATAATAAGATGATACAAATTCCTATTATTGGTGAAACCTTTTCTCATCAAATTTAGGAACTATGCACAATTATAGAAGAACTTAGTCTCTTTTCTTGCTTTTTGGTAGTTTCATTAATGATAGAAATGTATCTAGGATCTCTCATATTTTTCAATATTAAGTTAATGCAATGTGCAACATAAATAGTTTAATAAAAAGAAATATACCCTCGCTTTATAACCTTTTTCAACTACTTTATAAGTGTACTCATTATCAATGATAAACTGTACAATATTTTCTAGGTCAACTTCATTCACAACTCATCAAATATCTCAAACAGAGTATCAACATTTCTAATAAGGCTAGATACCATGCCCTTAGTAGAGTAAACTAAAAAATGGATAATAGGCTCATTTTTTTTATTTGTTTAATCATCACACATGATTAAACACTCATAAGTTACCTAAGTCATTCTTATTTTATCTAAATAACTTCTTATTTCATAAACAAAGTTACTCAAAAGATTACCTCTGTAGTAATCATTTGAAAGAGCTTTATATCCTTGATCGTTAGAGACAATATCATCTACCATAAGCTGGTAATAATAAGACTGAGCAACATTAAATGATACACCTGCATTATACCACCAGCCAGCCATTGTCATGTCCATATTATGAGCTACTTCTTTAGATTTTAAGGCATTCTGAATTGAACATTGAGCTTCAAGAGTTATTCATGGTGCACAAAAGTTAATCAACTGTGTTCTTCTCTTCCTCACTTTAGTTATAACAATCCTTTCTTATTAGGTAGGACTTCCACCTTTAGCATTTCCAATGTCATCTTAACCACCGCAGAAAGAGCTTCCATTACTAATTTTATAATTCAGTTATCGCCTTCTGTACTTCTCATTCTAATGCTCTTTAAGCAAAATTTTTATTCATCATTTCACGTCATATCTAACTTTCTTACAAGGCTTAACGTCACCTTTAATCCTAATTAAATACTTCTTTAATCTGGTGATTCTCACACCTTTTAAATTTTTGTTGCAATATAAACAAATAGTATGGTCCTTCATACTTATAATTAATCTAGCATGAGTCCAAACTAGATTATCAAATCTTTCAGAACCTATCAAGAGTATTTAAACTTCCTTCCATTTACTTGTAAAGATAAACAAATGCATGTGTCAAAATTAAATTAATAACT
>JANJEY010000007.1:32735982-32760420 GCA_024703695.1 Erythroxylum cataractarum
ATAGAACATCAACTATGGAGTCAAATATCACGATTAAGCTTGATAATGATCCATAATGTGTGCTCCAACGTGTGTTACCTGGTATTTGAAGAGAAGTTTCTTGATGTAAACCTTTACTATTTGAAAGTTCACAATTTTTCAACCTTTCAACAATCGTACTAAATTGCTTTTCACGAAGAAAATCTTTTCTTTTACAAGAACTTCCAACTACATTTGATAAGCTTGAGACTGTGTTAAACAACAAAGCAACATATATAGGATTCTTGGCCTCCGTTACAAATGCCAATTGCAATTGGTAAGAGAAACAATGAACATAGTGAGCTGAATAATTTTCTTTTAAAATCAAAGTCTTCAAACCATTAATTGCTCCTTGCATGTTGGTAGCTCCATTATAGTCTTGCCCACGTATAGATGATATACTCATCCATGCTTTGAAAACAATTCATCTATTGCAAACTTTAGTGATAAAGAGGTGATATCACTAACATGAATAATACCAATAAATCGCTCAACCACACATCCTTTTGCATTCACATAATGTAAAACAATAGCCAATTGTTCTTTGATTGAGATATCACGAGACTCATCAATAAGGATAGAAAACAACCCACCTTGAAGATCGTTAATAATGGCATTGGAGGTTTCAATTGCAACGGCTTTGACAATATCCTTTTGTATATCAGGAACAATGACTTTGAGATTTTCGCGGGCATTGTTTAAAACAACATTGTTGATAGCTTTATTATGGTCTACCAAGAATTGTAAAAGTTGAAGAAAATTACCATTAGTACTATAAGTCTCTGATTCACCACGACCACAAAAAGTCAATCCTTGACGTAAAAGGAATCGAACACAATCTACTGATGCAGTGAGTAGAGTACGATAGTCCTTTTGAGCATGGTTGGATTGATTAGCATACGCAACGTGAATATTGTGAGAGCTATTAAGACCTCCTACATGAATATGAAATCTGACTTTTTTCTTTCAATTGTTAAATCCATCAGTAACAAAAGTATCACCACTTGTTTGACTTCCAATATCTGGCCTAAAAAGATAGCAACATAAGCAAAAAGCCGCATCTTTTGTAACACCATACTCCAACTAATTGGCGTATTCTTTAAACCAAGATGGAACAAATCTACGATAAATATTTCCAAGTTTCCTTTATGGAAAATCATGCTGAAAAGGTTGACATGGACCTTTTTGCAAATAAGCTCTTCGTATTCTATCACAGTCATTAGGATGATAATCTGAAAAAAAAATTCCGCAATCCTAGATCAGACTGAAGATCATCTAAATTGACTTCTAAATGAGGATTCTTTAAAGGGTTGGGGCTATAATCTTTATTTGTAAGAGGCCTTTTGAGAAATTTTTCCATAACTAAAATCAAAGTTAAGTAATTAGGGACAAATTGAATACAAAATAAATACAAAAATTATCTATTCACAAAAAAATTAACTAATTAAAACTATTTGAAAAACACTTTACACATATGCAAATTTATGAAATAAAAAAATAAAAAAATCATATATACTACTATTGGACTTGATATAGAAAAGGATGTACTATACTACTTGGAAACTTTAAACCAATCATCTATTAGCAATAATAATCTATCTTTGTAAATTTTACCATTGTTAAAAAGGGATGTCATTTTGTTTCTTCATTTTTATTGGGTCGTCCATTGTTTACACCTTTAAATTTAATGATCATATTTCCTTCACTTTCTAAAGGAATAGATGTAATGAATTTTCATTTAAAAAATCCTTCCTGGTTTCAGAAAGATTTTCACAATGCTAATTGCTACGTATACATACACGAGTCTTTAACACTTTAAACTAGATATAATGGCTAGTTAAAGGTAACCCATCAACCCAAGTAAGCCTACCACACAAAATTCAAGACTCAATACTCAAGACCCAGCAGATATAAAAACACTACGTTCAGGATTCCAAAAATAGCATATTATATTATCGTTTAGTTATATAGGATAATTTTCATTCATCTCTTTGTAGTTAAAAAAGACCTTGGACTTCACCAACATCAACCTAAACGTCTCTTTTCCAATGAATCACGTGATTACAACTTACATTATACGTACCACACAACCTAAACGTCTCTTGTACCAACTCTATTACAACTTACAAGAAACTATCTCTAAATTATAAGTACTGCGCATTCTTCCAAAGAAAAGAAGTAGAAATTTACCTATCAGTAATAGAACGGGGTGGGGCCTGTGGGGGAATCCTTTCCACAATTGCGTTCAATATAGATTATTGTTTTTCACTTTGGGTGTGGTAGTCCTTGTGGAGTTAGGGGAAGAAGCTAAAAAGACAAAAAGTGGTGTGATGAAGAAGCCAAAAGGGTAGAAAAAGTCATGGGCCCAAATAATAGTACCCCCACTGTGGCTCCATCCTTATGCCTTTATCCGGGTCACCATTACGCGGAGGCGCCGGCACCGGGGGCGGAATGTACGAATCTAGTGTTGAGCATGGCGGACTGTTTGATGTATGTGATGAACGGAAACACGACTACAAAGCCGGAGAAGACTTGCTGCTCTGGGTTGAAGACAGTGCTTGAAACTGATGCGGAGTGTCTGTGTGAGGCGTTCAAAAATAGTGGGCAGTTTGGTGTTGCGTTGAATGTCAGTAAAGCTCTGACTCTCCCTGCTGCCTGCAATTCTCCTTCCTTTGTTCTCTTACTCTCTTTCTTATTTTAGTTTGGGACGATAAGTATCAATTGAATTATTTGCAAGGTTCTGACTATATATTCCCATCTACAGTTTCCATGTATTTATTACTTGAACTAAGTGTTGTGCTGTTGAAAGCTTTTCTGTTTTGATTTTGCCTGTATATTATTCTTAATTAATACCTAGTTGTTTCTTCAATAGGCTGTATGGGCTTTGGGTAACGTTGCTGGTGACTCACCCAATTGCAGAGATATTGTTCTCGGCCATGGTGCTCTAATGCCATTGTTAGCTCAATTAAATGTACACTCAAAACTGTCAATGCTGAGGAATGCTACTTGGACATTATCCAATTTTTGCAGGGGCAAGCCACCGATCCCATTTGATCAGGTGGGGGTGGGAGATAACCATTGAATTTTGTTTCTGCCAATCTAAACTTGCAGATATTTTTCCAATGGAAATTGTTGTTTTTTCCTGAATCCATTTGACTTAATTTCTCTCTGTGTTTTATTTTTGTTCTTGTCTTCTGCCAGGTGAAACCTGCATTGCCAATTTTGCGGGAACTTATCCACTTGAATGATGAAGAAGTTCTAACAGATGCTTGTTGGGCGCTCTCATATCTGTCAGATGGTACAAATGATAAAATTCAGGCTGTGATTGAAGCTGGTGTCACTCAACGACTTGTGGAGTTTCTACTGTAAGTTAGCATCATTGATCTTCTTTCCAACTACAGTATTATGCTTGTTTAAATTTATCCTTTTTGTCATATCTACTAAACACATTTTTCATTGTTACAATCAAGTATCTTTTCTATTGCGTTTGTATTTGGTTTATTTTAAGTGTTTTTCCTGAATTTGTGACATACTAATATTGTCCAAATTGTGTGACTTTTAGTCATCCATCACCTACAGTACTTATTCCTGCCCTTCGCACCTTGGGAAACATTGTTACAGGTGATGATGCCCAAACTCAGGTACTGGCCTTTAAATGCTGTAATAAGTTAGTGTAATGTTCAGTGTGGGTTTTGTCTTTGGGTTGTAGTTAATTGATTTTGCTTATATGGTGAACACTAATTTATTTTGTTAATTTTTCTTAAATAATCATGGAAATCATATGTTATTTGGTTTTGCAAAAGTAATCTATTGAAAGGGTTATTGGAGTTAATTTTCCATTGCACCATTTTTCTTTTTCTCCTTTGACAGTAACTAAATGGCCTAATGCATGTTTTACTTTCAGTTTGTAATTGAAAACCGAGCTCTGCCGTGTCTTTATCAACTTCTCACACAAAATCATAAAAAGAGTATAAAAAAAGAAGCTTGTTGGACAGTATCAAACATCACAGCTGGAAATAGAGCTCAAATAGAGGTATTTCCCTTGTCCTACGGTTATTTCTTGGCATGGTTTTTCTTACATGTTATACTTGTGATATCATGTGTTACTTTGATGATATTATGCCATAGGAGTATTCTCAGATCCTGTCAACAACTGACAGAAAGCAGTGTACAGCTGTCATAATCATCATGGAATTTTGTTCTGTAACTGAAATGATGAACTTGATAAAAGACAAAATTAGTGAACATTTGGACGTGGTTTTCCATTTAAAAATATCCAAAATTCCAATTGTTCAGACATAAGGCACTTCCTATGGGAAGCATGCTCTTTCTTGCCATAGAATTACAAATGATTTGGTTGGCATTATTGTGAAACAGGCTGTTATTGAAGCCAACATTATCCTCCCTCTTGTACACCTTCTCCAACATGCAGAGTTTGACATTAAGAAGGAGGCTGCCTGGGCTATCTCGAATGCCACCTCTGGAGGATCTCATGAACAGATAAGGTATTTTTCTCTTTATGATTTGGTTTTAACAATTTTTTGTAATAATGGGCATGCTTTCTGGCAAATATGTGTATTACCAGATTGCTCTTCCAAATATTCTTGTTATTCTTGTAGTTATTTCCATTTTTACAAATCTGGAGATAATAACTTTTAGCCAACCATGGACCCATAATTGAGGAGGTGTATTACTTCATCCTCCATTAAGGTTCAAAATTTGAAAGGTTCATTAAGGGGGTGGGATCTCTGAGGTGAAGGGTGTATTATTAACAGTAATGTGCCAAAATGGACATATATTATTTACCCAGTCTGATTTGAATCCACAACTAATATGTTTAGTTTTTAATTAATCACTCTGCAATGCAATTTGAATAATGTATATTTATTTTCTATGGGAGTTGTTGGAAGTCTAAGCTTCAATTCCCAAGAAGTTGGGACTATCTGAATGGATTGTATTTGTTCATTCAACTCTATGTTGATCCAAGGTATAAAAGTGTTCTGGTCAAACTATGTATGTTAATGGATAATTTGGAAAAATTGTCTCCCGTTTACAAATGAAGATATCTCTTTTTTATAATATCTGTGAATATGGGTCAAAAGAATTATTATCTACCGAGACTTTGCCTCCCTTATGTATATGTATGATTGACTAGCCTCTAGTTTTGTGTAAATTCACCATGATCTTGTCATCCCACAGATTTCTGGTGAGCCAAGGCTGCATTAAACCACTATGTGATCTTCCGGTATGTCCGGACCCAAGAATTGTGACGGTGTGCCTTGAAGGGCTGGAGAACATTTTGAAGGTTGGAGAGGCTGATAAGGAAATGGGAATGAATGGTGGAGTCAATTTATATGCACAAATGATTGATGAATGTGATGGATTGGATAAGATTGAGAATCTCCAAACCCATGACAACAATGAGATTTATGAGAAGGCTGTGAAAATCCTGGAGAGATACTGGGCTGAAGAAGAAGAGGAGGAAGAACATAATGTTCAAAATGGTGGTGATGCCAGTCATCAGGGTTTTGCTTTCGGAACGAACCAGCCAAATTTAGCCTCAGGTGGCTTCAAGTTTGATTGATGGATGGCTTAGGGCAATTAGCCAATAGGCGTTTTATTTGTATTGAAATTGTAAAACTTTATTATAATTTTGGCCAAGGGTCAGGGTTTTTAGTCTGACACTCAGGCTCTTCGTTTTCACTTGTGCAGTTGGTTATCAAGTTCTAAAAAGGTTCAGTTCATCTTTTCCAACTTGATCTGTAATACAATATTTGTTAGGAAATTATCTTTTCACTGATTGTCCTCGTGTTAAAGCTTGGAGTTGGGTATGACGATTATCTCAAAATGAGCCCTCTGTTACTATTCTTTTTCCATGTTTATGTTATTTTAAAATAAACAAAAATCAGATATATAGAAGCTGCAGCTTAACCAAATTGCTAACACTAATATAAGTATGTTTATTAGACACCTTTGTTTGCATCCTTTTTCAAAGTTCTTTAGAAGGAAATTAAGAAAGATATGTCAACGTTGGTCTTTAGTAAGATAGTTGTTAGAATTAGGAAAGTCTGGCGTGATCAGATGAGAGTAAACGATATCTTATAAAGTTTTCATGTCTTATACTTATCACATAGGAAGTCCAACCTAAATGACCTTTATGTCTTTGCCAGTAGGTTGGTCAGTGAAAATTCTTAGCGTGAATAACTACGAAAAGAGTCGATCTTTACAAAGTGTAAGGTACTAGTAGATATGATCAACTCTCAGGTATGTCTTTATGTATTGTCTTGTAATTTTATTTACTTAAATTTTTTACGTGCTAGTTTTTATTTATTTATTTATGTTAATTTACATTAATATTTTTTTATCGCATCTGCATATAGGTATATAGGTATACCGAAAATAGTCTCTATATTATATAAAGATAAGGCTGCGTATTATTAAACTTCTTAAGACCTTATTTCACTGCAAAATTTTAGACTGTGTGTGATAATAATGATGATAATAATATTTTGTGACTCTTTTGTATTTTTATAAAGTGACTGTTTTTTTAATTTGAACATACTATCCTATGGTCATAAAAGATTAAATTTAACTTTACCGATTCTTAACAAAATTTTATTATATTTATTCAAATAAATAATTATCTAACAAAAATTTATAAAATAGTTTAAAATAATATTTTGTTTTAATACTCATTTGGGGATATTAAACTCGTAACTCAATCGAAGAAATTCAGATTCGATAGAACAGTATTACTATCATATACACATGAGTCTAGGGCAAGGGAGAACTTAAAATTGAGTGCACTGTACAATTTCTCCTGAGAGCTTCAGCTTCCCAACAAAACAATGGTGGAAAATGATAATCAAGGTAAAGAAGAAGAAGAATACGGAGTTCTTCTATACTATAAGTACGGTGTTATTGATGATCTCGACTCTCTCTTCTCCTTCTTTCAAACCAACTGCTCCTCTCTCTCTCTACTCGGCCGTGTCCGCATCTCTTCTCACGGCGTCAACGTTACTGTATGTTTTTTTTACTTTCTGTTCTCTTGTTCTATGTTTATATCAACGTTCGTTGACTTTTCGTGTGGTTTAGGTTGGTGGGAAGCTGTCATCTTTGGAGAAGCACATAGTTGCGGTGAAATCTTTCACTTTATTTGAAGGTACGGACTTCAAGCTCGCAACTTCACCTTCACCTTTGGACGATAAAGTTGCCCACGAATGTGGCTTCACTTCTCTCTCCATTCGCATCGTCAAGGTGACCTTTCTTTAGCCTTATCCATTACTTGTACTACACTTCTTTTAGATTTATTACTGTGTGCATCCGTTTTAATGGTTATTTGGATTTGTCATCTTATTAACTGCACAAGTCTTTTCTTTGACAGGAATTGGTAACTTTTAGTCCTAATCCTCTGCTCAAATCTCCAGATATTTCAAATGCTGGGAGGCATCTCTCTGCTAAAGAGTTCCATTCTGTTCTACTGAGTGCATGTTAGTTGCAGTTTCTTACTTTCTTTATTAGTTGTTCTTATCTTGTGTGCTTATGGTGTGATGTTCTTAATTGCCTTTTTATAGGAGGGAAATGTGTGAAAATTGTAACTTCATATTGTCTGCTTCTTTATATGTTCTCAGGTCAACTTGCGGAGAAAGATAGTCTAACTGAGAATAAAAAGCTAGTTCTATTAGATGCAAGAAATTTATATGAGACAAGAATTGGGAAGTTCGACATCCCTATCTCAGAAACTTTGGATCCTGGAATTAGGCAGTACAGTGATCTTGCCTCTTGGATAGATAGTAATGCAGAACAATTGCGAGGCAAAAATGTTCTCATGTAAAAACTTATTCGAGTTGATATCTTGTGCATATTTCATGATATTTCATCTTTTTTCGTTTATTGATTTGTAATGCTATAATTTATTGGTTTGATTGTTGCTACATCAAAGTCATTGCTTTCTCTGTTTCCTGTTTTACAGGTATTGTACGGGAGGAATTAGGTGTGAGATGGCATCAGCCTATATAAAGTCAAAAGGTGCTGGATTTGAACATGTTTTTCAGGTGGCTCTTAGACGTTCATTTTATCTGACGTCCCTAACAAAGCAAGGTTATTGTGTCCTGGTCATAATCATATATTTTTATCATGTGGGCTTTGTTGCAGTTATATGGTGGGATACAGCGATATTTGGAACAATTTCCTGATGGTGGTTTTTTCAAAGGAAAGAACTTTGTATTTGATCACAGGTATGATTGTTATCTCTTCATGCTTCCAACATTTTACTCACTGATCCTTTTATCATATTAAGATGGGATTGGTGATGTATGGATAACCTTAGCAGTTGTTTCTTATACAATTTTGTACTTTCTCAATTGCAATTCATTTTTGAGGCATTGAATAAGAAATTGGTGTTTGAAAAGAGTAACTCATTTATTTGGGCCAGATGACAATGAAATTTCAAATGTAGTAATTCCTTTATGTTTTGTTGTCTCGTTCTGGTTGTAGGATTTCGGTTGGCAGCATGGACACTAATATTCTTGGTACCTGTCTTCTTTGTGGTTTATCTTTTGATGATTATTCTTCACGATGCAGATGCTCACACTGTAGAATGCTTGTTCTGGTTTGTGATAGTTGTAGGGTATGTATTGATGAATAATTTTTTTGTCAAGGCTTCAATTAATTCGTTCAGGTTCACTTGTTAAAACAAGCGGTGCATCCTCAACTCTACATATCTTACTGGATTATTACTCAACCAATTTACTTGTGTCTATTATATTGTTTGCATTTGTGAAAATTCAATTGTTGTGCTTTAACAGACGGAAGAAGCGCTCTATGTCTGTGAGCTATGCCAAAAACATGGTAGGGGCGTTGAGTTATTACCATCAATTCAAAATGGTAAATCACAAGAAATAGTGCCAAATATTGAGCTTGGAACCATTTCCTTAAATTCTACAATTGCACCTCATCAGCACAGGGAACAGGGTAAGGTCTGTGACATTGGATAATTTTGCTGTCCCTTAGAATATGTATGTCAATGCTATAGCTAACCTCAGCTTAAAAATGATTATTCTGATGTTCTTCTTGGATATTTATTCTTTCCGAATTTATGATCATGATATCGCCAGTCATTTAATGATACAGGAGATGCACCTTCAAGAAAACTGAAAATTTTGTGCTTACATGGCTTTCGGCAGAATGCCTCCAGTTTTAAGGGTAGGACTGCTTCATTGGCCAAGAAACTTAAAAACATTGCCGAGCTTGTCTACATTGATGCACCTCACGAGTTGCCTTTTATTTATCAACCTCGAGTAAATGGACCAAAGTGCAATGATGATATATCATTTTCGTCAACCCAAGTTCTTCCTCCCAAAGAAAATAGCAAGCGGAAATTTGCATGGTTGATATCACCAGATTTCAAGGGAAGGAATGAAACTGAATGGGAAATGGCCCAGTGTCCTTTTGATGCCCTCCAGTATCAGCAACAAACTGATGGCCTTGACTTATCAATAACTTACTTGAAGACAGTCATCTCTCGGGAAGGGCCATTTGATGGGATACTGGGGTTTTCGCAGGGTGCAGCCATGGCTGCTTCATTTTGTGCACAAGAAAGTAGACTAAAAGGTGAAATCAATTTCAGATTTGTGATTTTGTGCTCTGGATTTTCTCAACTTGGTGGTGTGGAATGTGGATCAATTGACTTTCCTGCACTCCACGTATATGGCAATATTATGGCCAAGGATAGTCAGATAGCAAACCAAGCAAGTAGACATTTGGCCTCTTTATTTACAAACCCTGTTATTATTGAGCATGATTGTGGTCATATAATTCCTACTCGGCCTCCTTACGTTGATGAGATTAAGTTTTTCCTGAAACAGTTTCTTTGAAGTTACTAAATCCCTTCTTCTACCTTTAGTTTAGATGCTTGTGTTTTATTATGATAAACAAACTTTCAGTTAAGCCATTTGATTCTGATTACTATGTCTCTTCCCTTCTAACTTTTGTTGCTTTCTTGTAATCATATGCTTAACGTGATCAACATTAATAAAAAGTAATATTTATATCATATTTTTGAATGTATGTATTAAATGTTAATTTGAAATTCTTAATGTCTAGTATCTATGTAATGTGAATGTAATCTTAAGCTATTCTCACAAACTTAATAGTAAATTGCTTTTGATTTTAATATTGTTGATGCTAAGAGTTACATTATCTAAGCCTAGAATTAAAATAAAATTATATGACATTATTGTGACAATATTGTAATAAAATTAAAATAAATGTCCACAAAATAAATTAAAATCAAGTAAGATTGCCATATTTATTAAAACAAAATTCAATCTTACGTGTAAGTAGTCACAAATTGTGTTAATTTTTTTCTTTTTCATGTTATCTCTAACTTGGGATAATTTGAGACGAACGTGAAAATATTAATTTATTTAAGAAAATTTACAAATTAAATAATATAATGAATATAAAAAAAGTTAGCAAGTAGTATCAACACCTATTGTTTGAAATTTTGAGGGCAGAGCAATGCTACTAATAATGTACCAGACTTAGTATCGGATTAAGTTCTTATATGGTACTATATTAGTATCGATAAAGGTTAATATCGGGTACCGTTTTGGATAATTTTTAAAATTTATAAAATAATATTTAAAAATAGTTCTTAATTTTTTAAAAAATATAAAATAATCTATTATTATATTATACAATTTTAATATATATTTTTAATTGCCATTCTTTTTTTTAATTGAAAGTAAAAAAGTTCAAAATTCTAATTGTAAAACTCCGGCTTTTTCCTGTATAGATCTTTTGCAAACCCTCCTGTCAGTTTGTTTGTTTTAATTCTGTTTTCTGTAAATTGAACTTACATAAAAGGAGAGATGAAAAAGGGTAAAGGAGGAAACTTCTCCGTTTTAGGCGACGGGGCTTTACCATCCAGAGGCAGCCTTAAACCCTATAGGGCCAGAGAAATGGGTTTAGCAAAACTAGGGAAAATTACCGATATTTGACAGAAATGGTTCCGAATTTTGCATAAATGAACCAAAACTCCAATTGTAAATCCAAAACGATTAGACCCCTGAAGAGGTTTCTTTGCGTTTCCTTTCTTCAGTAACCATAATTCAATACAAGAGGACTGAACACTTACGTCCTCTGATATTGGACAATATGCAGATGCTTGCTCGAAAGCTATTGCTAAAACCAACTTCATTTAGATCAGTAAAGTCACCATCTTTATCAAATACTCCTCATTTCTCATGATTTATTTCATCTTCTTTTCTTTTAGTGCTTTTAGAGTATTTTCTGGATGTAATTATCAAGTGGCCGTTTCTTATTAGGACAATAGTCTACACGCATGGTTTTTTAATGCTCTAATTTCCCTTTTATTGATGGGTTTTTCCTCTGTAAGTTCTCTTTTCGGTTGTCTTAGTTATTTTTCTGCTTTATTACCTCATACGTACTTTCCTTACTGTTATTGATTTCTTAAGGAAAATGGTAAGAACTAGTTGTTGTTATATATGCTGATTGGTGAGGTATTCCATCTTGCAATGTCTACAAGAATTGGAGTTTTATGAGTGTTCAGAGGATGTAGTACTATGCTCTTGTGCTAACAAGTGATTTCTACTTTTGATCGGGCTGAAAGTTCGACTTCTGATCTTATCTTTTCTACTCCTTCGTAATTATGTGCCCTTTATAACGTTTTTCTTCATGAATTGTGTGCCTTTGTGTGACTGTTGGTTTTTTTGTGGATTATGGTGCTCAGGTTATTGGTCGATGCACTTATTCTACAAGTAGTGTCCTCGATATTGGGCAGCCAACTTCAGCAACTCATCCTCAGGTGTTAATGCTGAATACATGTACATGATTTTGAATTTTGTGATTCAGAAATATGCATTACACTGAGAAGTTATATCGAGGGAACTGAACACAACATAATTCCTAAGATGCCAAATACATGGATTTTTCCTGTTTTGTTTGCTTCCTACTGGATTTCATTGTGTAGATAATTTGCCCCCCATCTAAATTTAGTCAGCTAATGTTTTTGTGGCTGCAGTTGCTACGGGAAGGGGAGATTACACCCGGTATAAGTTGCAATGAATTCATTTCACGAAGGAGGAGGTTGTTGGAACTTCTACCTGAGAACAGTGTGGCCATCATTGCATCTGCTCCTGTAAAGATGATGACTGATGTTGTCCCTTACACATTTCGGCAAGAAGCAGATTACTTGTATATCACAGGCTGCATACAACCTGGTGGTGTGGCAGTTTTGGGTCATGGCTTCGGTTTATGCATGTTCATGCCTGAAGCAACACGTCATGTATGTTCCATCTCAATTCAGAGGAGTTTTACATTGCCTTTTTCATTGTAACTACATTTGATGTTTTTCCTTCTATTGTAGGTTAATGTCTTGACTAACATACTCAAATCAGTTTCCATGCTATTCTGTTTTTGTTATTAAATGAATTTACTTTCAAATCTGAGAAGAATGTTGAGAAGAATGTGTTTTCTTTATATTTCTATTAGAAAGATACTACATGTATTTATATAAGAATACATAGGTTAAACTAGGAAATTAATCCGTATAATCATGCTAAAATCCCTATGACTATGTTATTTACATTAACTATATAATCCCTATGATTACATTAACTACTATATTTTGTAACGCTCCGCCTCAAGTTGGAGCATAGATATTGATCATGCCTAGCTTGTTACAAATGTAATTAACCCGATTCCCCAGTAATGCTTTGGTGAACACATCAGCTAATTGGCTCCCTATTCTGACATGTTGAGTTGACATTGATCCATCTTCTAGCTTTTTCCGGGTAACATGACAATCGACTTTTATATGCTTGGTTCTCTCATGGAACACAAGATTATTTGCATTATAAATGGCTACTTCATTGTCACACCATAAGTTCATTGGTTTAGATTGAACAAACCCAATCTCACCAAGTAAATGAAGTAACCATATAAGTTCACAGGTAGTCTGAGCCATAGCCCTATATTCGGATTCTGCACTTGATTGAGATACAACACTCTGTTTCTTACTCTTCCAAGAAACAAGATTCCTCCAGCAAAGACACAGTTATCTGTGGTAGAGCGCCTGTCTGAAAGATCTCCTGCATAGTCAACATAAATAAATCCTTCTATAATGTGGTGACCATAATTTTGATATAAGATGCCATGTCCTGGCGCACCTTTTAGATATCTCAAAATATGAATAACAACATCCCAGTGTGAGGTTCTAGGAGATGACATGAACTGACTTACAACACTTACTGGAAAGGCAATATCAGGACAAGTGATAGTAAGGTATTTCAATTTTCCCACAATTTTCCTATATTTTTCAGGATTCTCAAGCAAGTCTCCATCTTCAACTTTTAACTTCGCGTTTGGTATCATAGGCGCGTCACATGTCTTTGCCTCAATAAAACCAGCATCATGTAATAGTTCCAGACAATATTTTCTTTGAGATAGGTAGATCCCTTTATGACCGCGTGAAACTTCAATTCTTAAGAAGTATTTCAATGGTCCTAAATCCTTTTTATGAGAACGAGTCCTAAGCAATGCTTTCAACCTTGTGATCCCTGCTTCATCACTTCCAGTGATTACTATATCATCCACATATACAACCAATAAAATGCACCCAGAACTTGATGATGCAAAGAACACTGAGTGATCATATGCACTTCTTCGCAAGCCAAACTCAATCATGCTAGAATCCCTATGACTATGTTATTTACATTAACTATGTAATCCCTATGATTACGTTAACTACTATATTCTGTAACAAAATCATTTGGAAGAGCTTGATCAATCAATCTGTGTATGTGTACTAGGCATTGTAATTATGACTATTGATAAAGCAGCTATTCGAGTGCATCTAATTTTTACTTTTAATTATGTTCAGGATGTGATATGGCAAGGCCAAGTTGCTGGAGTTGATGCAGCATTAGAGACATTTAAATCTGAAATAGCATATCCTATGAGCAAACTGCATCACGTGAGCTTAAGTTCTTCATGAAATTTAGATTAGAGAAATATGTTTGCTTGACCTTAATTGTGAAGTATGTATTGTTTGCTTATGATTATCATAGAATGCATTCATACTAGTGTTTGAGGTGATAACTGATAAGCACTTGTCTGTTTACGGTTGTTATACGGGCTTGTACATGTAGTTGGATCAATTTTTTATTTTCTTTTCCCTGCTGAATAAAGTTAGAATTTAATCTGCTCAATATTTTGAATTGTTTTACTTGATTTCAATCTTGATGATTTTGTTGTCTCTCATAGACCCAATTTGTGTCAAATGGTTTCAACATAAATAAGTTGCATTGGCTTTTCAAAATATCAAAGTGCTGCCTAGGTTTTCTATTAGATGAAGCCTTTGCTACATCTCGTCAATTTCTATCATTACTCCTTTTTTTTAAGGTGCTGCCCAAATCTTCTAAAGATGTCCTAGATGCATTTTTTTTCCTCTTCTTTTCCCAATTTTGATTAATGACTGCAGGTTCTTCCAGATATGATAAAGAAATGTGCAAATGTGTTTCACAACACGCAAACAGCCATACCAAGATATACTGAACTGGAGGACTTTCAAAAGGCAACTACATTAGGGAGAGTAAAAGACGTTTCTATTTTCACCCATGAGTTAAGATGGGTAAAATCACCAGCTGAACTTAAGTTAATGAGAGAATCTGCATCAATTGTTTGTCAGGTAATTTTAGCTGTTTTTTGGCCAACATATCTATTGAATATGGTAAATGAACTTTTTAAAATTTGTGTAAATAGATGATCTGCCAAAATCTTTTAAGTAATTGATCCCATATTCTGTCAACTAGGAAAGTAGAGATGAAGCGAATTTCTGATTAAGTTGGAGACTTTGAATTCACATTTTTATTCCAACTTGAGTCAGTTCTCTTCATTGTGCTTTTTCCATTATGCATTTGGCTTTTACTGCATATAGATGTATGATCTCATAGTTAAATCACATTTAAATTTTCTTGTGAAAGGAATTTTATGGTTACTTTATGCTGATTCCTTTGTAATCTGGGTGTTCACCGCCTTTTCGGTATTGGATAGGCTCTTTTGCAGACAATGTTACATTCAAAAGTATACCCAAATGAGGGTTTGTTGGCAGCAAAGATTGAATATGAGAGCAAAATGAGGGGTGCCCAGAGGATGGCGTAAGCATTTCATATCTTATTTCAGTGTTCTATTTTTGTTCTTAAGAGACATATGGTGGACTAGAGCCAGATTTGTGATTTAATTATATTGATGATTTCTAAACCTGCCTTCTTCACTAGATTCAATCCTGTGGTTGGTGGTGGGTCTAATGGTTCTGTTATACACTATTCTCGTAATGATCAGAAAGTAAGCTTACCTATGGAGAACTGATAAGTAGTATTCCTCATCCTTGTATCTAAACAAATGTAACTTCTGATGCATGTGGGTAATTCATTTTCTTAGTAATTTTTGGCGTTTAATTTGCAGGTTAAGGATGGAGATTTTGTTTTGATGGATGTTGGATGTGAATTTCATGGTTATGTCAGTGATCTTACTCGTACTTGGCCTCCCTGTGGTAGCTTTTCTTCAATTCAAGTATGCATTACTGAAAATCATTTTTTTCTTCTAGTAAATGGAAAAGCTACTTCGGCATGTTTTCTTGTTGTGCTATTGGAAGGTTTGTATTTGTCATTTGATCTTGTTGGTCCTACATTAGGGCCACTACAATCAATGTTTAGCAGACTATTCTTTCTAAGTCAAGTGCAACGACTAAACTAAAAGAAGAGAAAATCTTTTGTTGTAGAGACCTTTTGCTTACTATAAAATATTTGGACTGGTTTATTACATTTCAAGAATTTGTGTAGTCTTCTGCTAATAATCTGAGTATCATGCAAAAGGGTAAGTGTGCTGTCTTTTCGTTCTCTCTTTTTTCCCCTTCTCTTTGATGCTTGAAAATTGTCAACAATGCTACTTTTTTTTTCTGTCATGCCCTTGAAAATTCACCTTTTCCCTTTTGTCTTGCACTCTGTTTCTGAATGAGGAACTGAGGATGGAGAAGGCTCAATTCTTTTATAGAAACGATTTTTCTTTTGAATTTGTGAATGTTGTATACTGTAAGTCCTATAGCCATTAGTAAGAATTGAGCTTTACCTTGAAACTGCAAATTTTTGGCCTCCTCTATTAATGCAGGAAAGAGACTTTTTGCAATGAGGACATGCAAAGAAAAGGCTCTTTAATTAGCATCATGGCCTCTTTGCTTTGCACCCGGGAAAAGGAAATCATGAATGCCATTGAGTATATACTAACAAAAATCTAAAAACTTCCTTTACAAGGGTCATTCATGTGATCCATGTTTATGTCCTTAGGGATGTTGTGAAGCTATGCTTGCATTTCTTTACATGTTTACTTATCTATCTTTATATTCACATCTCACTTATTGGCAATATTGTCGTTATTTTACCATGGAAATTTATGTTCAAGGTGATGGCTTATTTCCTAATTTCTTAATTATGTCAAATATTGATAGCATATAACAAACTTAGATTTTTATTTTGTTAGATTTAGATCTTGAAATCTTAATATTGTCTTTCTGCCAGGGAAACCAACCTAATCGTGAATTAACATTCTGAATGTGAATTTCAGGTAGAGCTTTATGATTTGATACTTCAAACAAATAAGGAATGTGTGAAGCTTTGCAAACCAGGAGCTAGTATAAGAGAGATACATAATTACTCGGTATGTTGTTTCATTGGGCCAAAAGCTTGAGAATGACATATGAAGTTCATCTTGATTTGCCATTTGTTGAGGTTCTAAATGCATTTTGATGGTCTTTTTATTGTAACAGATCTTTAGTACACCGTGTTAAACACAAATTAGCAGCATTTAACCTGTTATTTATTTTCAAGATAGAGATAAAAAATTTGGTTTAGCCTTCGGCTATGTAGTTACTGTTGGCATTAAATAGCTATGATTAACTTGGTATCAGCTATATGATCTTCAAATCAAGATTTTACAGTAAAAATAGTTAGTTGTGTGCATTATGAACATAAACCATCAAGCTGGGCTCCTTGTTTCCTGTGAGAATATGTTACGTGAAATGTTTCAGAAAGAAAAGGAAAGAGGAATAAACACATAGAAAGAAGACGATAGAATATTCACATTGATTGCATTGATTTGCCTGCGCACAAAATTTGTTCCAACAGCTATTTAACCGTGATATAGTATTTAAGATGACCACACGTGTTGTCATCTTATACAGTTTGTTATAGCCCATACTCAGTGCATCTTATTCTATTAATTTATACTATAGCCAGTAATACGGCCATCTTGTCTTCCAGCTTTCTGCCAGTACTACAGCCATCTTGTCTTCCAACTTTCTTTCTGTATGGCACTGTTCATTAATTACCATTTTATTAGTTAATACTATAGCCAGTACTACGACCATCTTGTCTTCCAGCTTCTTTCTGCATGGCACTGTTCATTAATTGCTTAATTATCGTAACAGTATACATCCATTTGAGATGTTCTTATTTACATACATACCCTCTTTTTGGTGTGTTAGAAAGGGAAGGCTAGGGGTGCTGCTATGGGTAGGAAGAGGCAAGAACTAAAGAAGAAGGGGAAGTGGGGGAGGGATGGGATGGATTTCCTTGCCATTTTGTAAAAGCTTGTCAGAATACAATGTCTTTGATTCTAAATATGCCTCGTGCTTGAATAGGTTGAGATGCTTGAGAAGGGACTTCGTGAGATTGGAATTCTGAAGGATAGTAGAAGCAATTCATACCATCAACTAAACCCTACTGCCATAGGTTTGCAACAACTTCCTTTCACATCAATTTTGTTGCCTTACTCCTGATTATTCTTGTGTTGGTAATTAACTACAAGCTTATATTGTGATTCTACTATGGGTAAAAATTCATATACAAGTTGCTGATGTGGTTTGTCATTTCTTAACTATTTATGTGTGGATGTCGTATTGCCTTGTGTTGCAGGTCACTACTTGGGAATGGATGTCCATGATTGTTCTACCATCAGTTATGACCGTCCTTTGAAGCCTGGTGTCGTAAGTTTCCTGCACTATTAGAATAATTTGTTAACTAATTTGTGGATATCTTATCCTTGGTTTCCGTACTACTTGATCACTTTATGTGCCCTGTTTTTATTTGCTTGATGACGAGAACATTATTTGCATAGAGGATGTTTCAGTTACTTTGAGATGATTGAGATATGGGGTTTGTTGACTCGTTTGCATAATTGTTGCCCTAGCTCAGGGAAGATATGCTTTCATTTATCATAATCATATATCTTCAGGAACTATTGAATAATCGATTTAAGAATTTCTTTTACTAATTCACTTATATTATTGAAAAACAAGCCAAATGAAATGTTGGAAACTTCTTATGTAGTTTGTATATATCTATTAAACTTCTATCAAAAGAAAATTTGAAATAGAAAGTTAAAAGAGTAGGAAGGAGAGAGGTCATTTACACATTGGTTTAATATGGTTAGGCTGTAAAGCTTACAACATAAATGGAAAAATTTTATTTTAGGAATGAATCGTGGTTTTCTCCTCCTCCGTTGATCAGACTGTACATATACATACACAATCCGAGAAGGGTACTATAACGAGAAATTGGGAAATTCTACGAAATATATACAAAATATCAGCCTGGAAACCGGGATCCTAAACTAGAAAGTAAACAAACAGATAATCCTTTTCAACTACAACTAATTCGGGTAATCCTTATCAACTTTCCAATATTCCCTCTCGTGTTGTTGAATGTATATCAAACAATTCCTAGCTTGCTTACATTTTGACTCAAAAATATCAAACAATTCCTAGCTCGCTTACATTTTGACTCAAAATCAGCTCTAATTAATGCTTTGGTAAGAATATCAGCTTCTTGTGATCCATTTGGCACATAAGACAAATTTATCTTCCACCTTCTATCTCTGTTTTGATGAAATTCCTATCAGTCTGACATGCTTAAAATCAAGTTGTATGGGGTTATGAACTATTACAATATCTGACTTACTATCACTATATAATTGCATAGGGCGCTCTAATGGCATATTCAAATATGATAGCAATCTTTCCAGCCAAATTAGCTCACAATTGCCCTGTGCATTTGCCTTGTATTTTGCTTTAGCACTGCCTTGCCACAACCATTTGTTTTTTACTTCGCCATGTAACAAGATTTCCCCAAAGCTTTGTACAATAGCCAATAGTAGATTTAGTATCTTCAACTGACCCTGCCCAATTTGCATCTGCAAATCCTTCTATTTCTCAACTCTCATTCTTTCTATACAGAAGACCCTTTCCAGGCGTTCCTTTCAAATACCTGAGAATCTGGTCAACTGCATCTTGGTGCCTCTTTGTGGTAGCATGCGTAAACTCACTAACCACATTAACACTATAGGCAATTTTAGGCCTCATGAGTGATAGTTATATTAGTTTTCCAAATAGGCGTTGATACTTTCTTTGTTTGCTGGAGGGTCATTCTCAGAAATTTTATGCTTCTAGTTCTTTTCTAGCAGTGTGCTCCCAGCTGACAACCCAATTTTCATGTTTCCTTCAAGAGATCTTGGGCATATTTTCTTTGAGAGATGAAAATATCTGTCTGAATTCTGGCTATTTCCATTCTAAGAAAATTCTGAAGCTTCCCCAGATCTGTAACCTTGAATTCAGATTGCAACAGGTTTTTGCGGTTTGCTATCTCTTCATTGTCATCAACTGTGATCACCGTACAATCAACGTACACAATCAAGATTGACTTCTTCCCATCCCAAGATTGTTTTACAAATAAAGTTTGGTTAGCTGCCTTTGTTTATAGCCAAAGTGTTTTATAGCTGTGCTGAATCGGGTAAACCAAGCTCCAGGGGATTGTTTTAATCCATAAAATGATTTTTTTAGCTTACACATAATTAGTTTTTCTTGTCTCTTCCATTCCAGGTGGCAACTTCATGTACTCTTCTTCAAGAGTTCCATTCAAGAAGGCATTAGACACATCGATTTGGTGTAGTTCCCAATCTAGGTTAGCTGCCGAAGAAAAGAGAACTCTTATAGAATTCAATTTTGCAACTAGTGCAAAAGTTATCTTGTAATTAAGTCCATAGGTCTGTGTATACCCTTGAGCAACCAAGGGAGCCTTATATCTCCTATTTGCCCGTCTGAACCAACTTTCACATTAAAGATCCATTTGTAGCCTATTAGTTTCTTTCCTTCCGGCATGTCCCCAATGTCCCATGTGTCATTATCTTTCAGGGCCTTCGTTTCTTCCATGACAGCAGCTTTCCACCTTGAATATTTCACAGCTTCGGGCCTGTTGGCAAGAATTTTCACATTATCCAATTGAGACTTTAATGAATTATACTTGTTAAATAAGTGACAATATGACAAACTGTTTGAAATTGGATGCTGAATACAAGGTGTCACCCCTTTCCTAATAGCAACAGGAACATTTAGATTATCTATTTTAACAGTACCTTAAGGTGAACCTTGATATGGGATCCTCTTCATGTTCAGATACTTGGTTTTGCTGAGCAACTCGTGATGGTCTCCTTGAGTACTTGCAGTTCACTCCCCACCCACCCTCCCAGGGCTATAATAGAGATGGAGAGACATATGGAGGAATGGACAATGAAATAGGACGAGAAATAGAAGGATCCCAATGGTTATCTTCACCTAAATTCTCCCCCTAAAGAGAAGCATGGGAGTAGAATCGTAGGACAATTTTTTTTTTATTGGGGGTTATAACATTTATAACTTTTTTGAGTAGGAGAATAACGTATGAAAATGCTTTTAAGGGCTTGTGGATCAGTGTATAGGACTAGTATGATGACATAAGCAGAACACCCAAAAGCTTTTGGAGTGAGAGAATTAATAATCTGACATGAGAAAAATATCTTTTGAGACAATTAACTGTTAACTCTAACTTACCCCATGAATGATGAGGTACAGAATTTTCAAGTATAATTGACCGGGCAACCTCCAATAAGTGGCAATTTTTTCTCCCGTGTTATTGAGGCGAGGGGCATAGGTACATGAACTTTGATGGAAGATTCCATTATCAATGAGATAATTGCCCAAAGTATTTGCAAAGTATTCCCCTCCATTGTTTGTGCGAATTATGTGGATAGTAAACTAAAAAACATTTTTTATCATTTTATGGAATTGTTGAAACACAGCCCAACATCAGATTTTTCCTTTAGAAGGAGACCTTTTAAGGTTCTTGTGTGGTTATTAATGAAAGTGATGAACCACCTTTTTCCCGTTAAATCAACAACTCTCAATGCTCCCCATGTATCATTATGAACAAGGTGAAAAGGTTCTGACATCTTGTAGTCGTGAAAAAGATAACTTTTCTAGATTGTTTTGCAAGAATGCACGATTTACAAGAAAATAAGGAGGGATCTTTATTGATGAACAACTTTGGGTACACATGTTTCATATATGAAGAACTAGGATGACCCACCACAGAAAAACATTGGATTTAGATGAACTAGACTCTAAAAGAGATATAGGTGCTTTTGGCGGGAGAGAACCAATAAGATAAGAGACAATTTTGTTCCTAAGCATTGCCAATCATCTTCCTCAAAGACAGATTCTAAAATATACAATGATCATATAGAAATGTTACCATAACAATTTTGTTCTTTGTTTAACTTGCTAACAGAAAGAAGACTGTATCTTAGATTGGGAACATGAAGCACATTTTTCAAATAAAGTCCACCACAAACATCTCCAATTCCAGCCACCATAGAAGTGCTTCCATGAGCCACAGAAACTTTCATATTGTCAACACATTTGCTATAACAAGAAAAAATGGTTACCTGTGTCTATAATCTACCCATCCAATACATCCTTTTGTGATAAAAGGAGGATGAGATAATTCCATTCATACTAATGTCCATATACATTGGCATATATATACTAACCAGACAACCCCCGCAAATAGATTTACTTGATAGCTCTTTAAAATTCCTAAGGATCAAATCCTATATAATCACAAGATAACATACATTAAACACATTAGTTGACAATAATTAATATTCCTATGTACTAAATCTCTATGATTTTCAACAGAAAATATATGTTATTGTTATAGTCCAATTCCCACATCAGTCATATGGGAGGTTGATGTGGGGTTTATATAGGCTTTTGGGCTCTCCCATCCCTTGAGCTAGCTTTTGGGGTTGGGCTCTCCCATAAAACCTGTAGCAATTGGTATCAGGGCCGACACCACTCTTCCGAATCCTCGTGCAATGGGTGGTGACGCCGGTATTGCAGTGGTCACCCGGTGATAAAAAAGGTCTAGCGCACTGCTAGCTCGCAGGTGCATGAGCTGCGAAACGTGGTGGAATGTTATGGTTCAATTCCCACATTGGTCATATGGGAGGCTGATGTGGGGTTTATGTAGGCTTATGGGCTCACCTATCCGTTGAGCTAGCTTTTGGGGTTGGGCTCTCCCATAAAACCTATAACAGTTATCTGGTTATGCATGTGATGTCTTTTTTCCTTATTTAAGTCTATGTTTTTGAAATATGTAGTTCTATGTTCTCTTGGTCACTTTTTGTCTCTCTTTTCCGGTCGTTCATGTTTGTATGCGTGTGTTTGTGTATATGTGCATCTCCATTCCTTGGCATTGGGTTTATTATAATTTTGTATTAATTGGCAGGTCATAACTATTGAGCCAGGGGTATACATTCCGCCAACTTATGATGGACCAGAGAGGTAACCGCCCTTGTACATTTTAGCATTTAATTTTAAACAAAGCTTAGTAAAACCTTTAGGCTACTTATTAACCAGTTGCTTGCTTGCCTTTGTACTTCCCAAGTTAATTATTAGAAACTACCTCGTCTCAAATTGTGTTGACAGACCCAACTTTGAGGCCTAAATCAGATATAAAGCCTTTGGAAATGAATATTTTCAACCTGTGTCTTAATGCCATAAGGTAGGGCTGACAAGAGGAACTCTTGAACTTTTACTTTCTTATTTAGTACAGGTACTTACGTTATAGTAGTGGTTCTACAAAAGTTGAGATTTTCTATATCTTTGGCTGCTGCTTAATAAAAGCCTAGAAGCCAATTAATGGTTCGGTATAGAACTATTTTTATGTACACCAATGCCCCTTGATCTAAGGCCAGATTTCAACTATGCTCTGATCTTCAATTACTAAATATACAATCTTAAAACTTCATTGTTACTCCTTCGGTTAACTTGTTTCTAAACTAACTAACAGAGAATATTTAGAAGATTCTTTTATATTGATTAGAGAATGATGCGAGAGTATTATCAAAATTTAAGCCTTTAAAGTTTGAAATATAAAATTTAAGAGGTTTACTTCAAGTTTGATCCTTGTTTAAGGGATGCCTATTCATACATCTAATCCACTGAATTGCGAGTACTTTTTACTTGTCTGTTGTGATTCTTAGTTGTTTTTCATTGTGTTGAATACCTCAAATTGTTGATGTGGGGCCATGAGACTGTATCCTTCTGCCTCACCATTGAATGCATAATTTTTTGCTTGCTGTAGGTACAGAGGCATTGGGATAAGGATTGAAGATGAAGTGCTAATTACGGAAACTGGTTATGAGGTACAAATTGAAATAGATTCCTTGTGGTGGTTCTTTCATTTCTTGGAAGCCCTTTCTGGCCTTTGGTTAATACTGTTATATTTCAGCTAGTATGCACAAATGGGATCATGTTTAGTGATCTCATTCCCTTTTCTGCTACTATGAACTGAGGTTTGTGGTGCTGGATTAGGTGCTCACTGGCTCAATGCCGAAAGACATAAAGCACATCGAGTTATTACTAAATAATTACAGTCATGGAATGGGAAGGGAGAACCTGAGTAGTATTGAAGCTGTTTCGAGTTGACACCTTGAGGTTGAATGCAATGGCTTATTGGCCTGAACCCTTTCCAAGGGAAAGGTTATTCTCCCAATGCCTGACTACTTGTGTGAGGGATGGGGAAGCAATTTGGAATCTCTCCTGAGCTGCTCAGGTTGGATAAACATGAACTTCAAGAAAATAGTACTAGCAGTCATTTTTCTTTGCCAATTCTTTTCCTCTTTGTAGCTTGTTTCATTGATTCAATGTTGTTGATTTGTGTTTAAAAATTTCGACACAATGATGTTCAACGAGGGTTATGTCTCCAGTTCCTTAATATCCTGGCAAATGCATCGTTTTGAATTATGGCAAGTCCTTTTCCTACGGAAAAAATCTTATTATTCTCTAACTTTTGCGTTTTGATTGTTTTTATTCTCTAACTTTTGCGTTTTGTTTCTTTTTATTTACTTAAAAACCTTATTATTATCTACGGTCATTTTGTTGCAATAGTATTAAACTAGGCGAAATTCTTCAAGAAGCCTTTGATTTTTTGGATTACGTTCAGCAAGAGCGTTATCTGCAAATCT
>JANJEY010000007.1:33007410-33020932 GCA_024703695.1 Erythroxylum cataractarum
AATAAGTGGCATACATATCCATGAGTGCATTTTCAACGTAAATATACCCTCCCAACCCATGCTTAATAGCCAACCCATGAACCACAACCCCGAAAGAGAGGTCCTCCAAGCCTTTGCAGGCCTTCAAAACACTTGATATCGTATAAGCATTTGGGTCAATCCCATTATTCAACATATCACGGAACGTACAGAATGCTCTCAAGTACTCGTTGCAAGATGTGTAGCCTACAATCATGGCCATCCATGCAACCACGTCTCTTTCCGGCATTTCATCGAACAGTTTGTGTGCTTCAACCACTAGGCCTTGTTCAAAGTATGACCTTAGAAGGTTTGTGGCTAAAACGATAGGCCCTTTTGCAGTAAAGGATGTGGGCGACTGCGAAGGAGTATTTTGGGACCAGCGTAGAAAGTTTCTGACAACAGGTGGAAATGGATTGAATTGATTAGCGGAAAGCAGTCTTTTTGCACTCATTTCGTGTACACAGGTACATGACTCTCTCCGACTCCGTTGCTCAGTTTATGGGCTTGGATTAGCATGCACACTTTAACACTTTGCATCCAATAATGCATTTTCCTTACAGTCTTCTCTTGCAGAAAGTAGCACTGGCTCGAACTTAATCCTCTCCGAGAACAACAAAAAGAAAGAAGTAAGGAGGCGTTTGGTTTGCTTCTTTTTTTTTTTATAAAAAAAAAACATTTGTTTCCTATTTCTCTTTCTATTTTAAATTTTTTACAGTATAATAAAAATTTAAAAGTTTATTTAATTGAAATCTGTAATAAAAAATTAAAACTAATTTTTTGAATTTTATTAACCTATTTTATTATATTGGTAGATGTTAATATTAATTTTTTATTTAATTAAATTAATTATTTGTATAATTATTAAAAACAAACATATATAAATATTTAATGTAACTAAAAATTTTATAAAATCAATTTTATATGATAAGAGTCTAATATAAAATAATTAAATGACATTAACTATTATAACTAAATAGTTAAATAAATCAAATTTGAGTATTTGGAATTATTAAAATTATATTTTAAAGGAGATTGGTAAACTAATATAAATTAATAGTCAACCAATATATCGATGTGTCAACTAATGTCTCTTTAAGTTAGGAACGACAATGGTCAGGGTCGAGCCCGGGCTACCCTTTGTTTGGCTCGACCTCATAATTTTTTTTAAAAATTAACAAAATAACGTTGGTTTATTAGAAAAAACAAAGCGACGTCATTTTGTGCCTTTCTATTGGGCCAACCATTTGCGGTTCGTGGCCTAGCCAATCCAAGCCCAAGTCAGACCAGGCCGGGTCAGATAATGTTTGTCATCCCTACTATAAGTAACACATTGGTTGGCCAATATGATAGAGTGATCCACCAATATCTTAATAGCTAATGAATATAGGCAATCTATGCATATTAGTCAATTAATATTTTATATTAGTTGACTAATGCTCTATAACTAGCCATTGTAACAATAGTGAATTCATAGAAAGGGTCTCTTTTTATCCATTGAAAAAAACAATAGTGAATTCACAAGTAAACTTTGAAAAGTAGAGATAAATCAATACTTATTTGGCCAAATTATCGTAAATTTGTTTTATATTTCTTTTCTCACTCTATTTTATCATTATCGAGTTTATTTTGTAACTATTTTATATGAAATTGTCATAACTTTTTATCATAATAGACAATTCATCAATTAATTTTTAAATAAGCTAAAAAGTGTACACATTATTCTTCTCCTTATTACTATGACTAATAATATATTTAATTAATCATCAAAATTCATAACAAAGATGTTACTATGCCTTCTCTCTACAACATACCCCTTTCTTTTTAGCATTGTTCTAACCATTTCTCAACTTTCCATCCTACCTATTACACCTTCCACTTTCTCTTTGTGTTCAATTCCTCCTCCTTCTCTAAAATATGTCTGTTTTCAATTTCTTTTTAAGCCTTTGCTTTTTTTTCTTATGAAAGGTAAATATATTGAATTAAAATTATGTACATGGTCCTCGGGGCATACCCCGACCAAAGTTTGCAATCATGTCATCAAGATCAATTATACATCTAAAATATCAAAAAGTAATGATTGCCATTGGGTAAAGTCTATATAAGATCTTATACATCACAGTTTTTATCTTTGAGACTCCATCAAAGCTAGTAACAGAAGCTAAATCTAATTGAATAGCATTCCTGGTCTTCCATATCATATATAACGTACACATGAATGCTAGTCTTGTGACTTTGCTTTTAAGACGTGCTCTTGTGTAATCTTTCCAGATCTATTTGATGGCACTTCATAATGTGGTCATGTCTCGTGTCAATCCCAACCATCCCCAGATTACATTCCAAACTTCAACTGTAAAAGAACATTTAAAGAACAAATTGTCAACAGTTTCTAGTTCAATATCACATAATCTACATGTTCGGTCAATTTCCAAGAATAGCAGATTGTCTTTTGTTGGCAGTCTATTTCAAAGACTAAGCCATGCAATGAAGGAGTATTTTGGTGGAATGTATTGTTTCCAGATAAACGACATACATGGTTGTCTAGTGAACTTGACTCGCATAAGCTCATAGACTTTTTGTGTAGATAAAACTCCATTAACACATAATTTCTGCATTCCACATACCACCTCACCATGCTCTCCCAACTTTTCCACCAAGGTATTTCGGATCAATGCCAATCTCTTCAGCAGGGTTGAGTCTCGATTGTGAGGTTCCCAATCCCATATTGGTACTCCAATAATGTAAATTTCATGAATCCATCTCACCCACAAAGAGTTGAATTCGGCATTTATATTCCACAATACTTTAGACAGTATCGCCGAATTCCATAATTTGTAATTCTTCAGTCCCAATTCACCCTCCTCTTTTGGTACACAGATATTATCCTAAGCTACCCTAAACAGTTTACCACCTCATAGAAAAAGTCTGCATATGGAGGTTTCCTCTCAAGAATAGCTACTGGGATAGGGAATGCCTGGAGTCAAAATGAAAGTACTCCATGAATGATCGAATTTACCAATTTAATCCTACCCACATATGAAAGGTTCTTACCATTCCATGCATTAATATAGGCCTTTACGGATTCAAGCAGTACTGAGAATTGAGCCACCGATACCTTCATAGGTGCCAAAGAACACCCAAATACTGAAATGGAAATTCACCCATAGGAAACTAGCTCTACCAATTGCAAGATACGTTGCCATTGAAAACCGTAAGTGGGAATGCAGAGCAGATAATAGTTAGTGGCAAGAAAGGGTTAGTGAAGCTTTTAAGATGGCATTTTTGGCATTCAAATTTCAAAGGGAAGCAATTTAATGCTATTTAAGCTGTTTTATATGGTTGGTATTTTTTCCCTAATCTTCATCTCTATCTTTGTTTTTTTTTTCATGTTAATAAACTAAATTTGGAATTTTTTGTCATCGAATGTGTGTTATTAGGGAGAGTTGTTTCTGTCTGTTGCCACCCGGAGGGGGAAAATCCATATGCTATCAAATTCTCACACTTGCTAGACCTAGAAGTATCGTGCTTACTATTTCTCCTTTAATTGATCTTTTTTAATGATTGTTTCTCCTTCCAAATTTTGAGATCTTAGGGACAATTTTGCAATTTTAAATTAAAAGGACAATTTTGTAATTTTAAAAAATTAGAAACTATTATATATATTTAAAAAATTATCGAAACGGTATCTAGTATTGATTGCTACCAGTATAGTACCTTACTAGAATTAAATATGATACCGGAATTGATAAAGCTAAGGGAAGTCTACCTGCCACTCAATTTTCACTTTCTCTTAATCCTAGGGATCCTAGGCTTATTCAGAAGGAAAACCTAGAGCTGGAGATTTTTCAAAGCATCGTACTAGATCACTCATCACTCATCCAACAGAGGGTAGAATTAATTGGCTTAAGGGGGAATAGAGCTTTCGAGTTCTTTTTTAATTCCTTATCAGGCATGAGGAATACTAATAAAATTTGTTTAATAATTAGTGTAGATGGGAGACTCCTTACTGATCAACCAAGTATAATAGAGAAGACAGTCAAATTCTGTAAGGGGCTTATGGGTTTAGACTTGAGTCTTTCTACCTTTGTGGACTCCTTCCAATATATCATTTCAAACAAAATCCCATCTAAAGCTTCTTAGGAGCTGGGGAAATCAATCTCGAATGATGAGATTAACGCTACAGTCTTTGCTATGAATAGGATCAAGGCCCTACGACTTGATGGTTTAAATGATTTTTCTATCAAAAGACCTGGTCTACCAATGGTTATAGAGGCAATTCATGAGTTCTTTGAAAAGTGGGTGATCCTAATGAAATTCAATAAAACCTTTCTTTGCTTAATCCCTCTACATTTGGAGATTTCAGGGCTATAACTTACTTATAAAATTATTGCAAAGATCTTAGCAAGCAAATTGAAAGGAGTTCTTAGTCCAATTATCAATGAGAATTAGAATGCTTTTATGAAGGATATGAGCATATTGGTGATAATATTTTAATTGCTTAGGATCTCCTAAAGGGTTATACCAAAAGGAACTCTCCCCCAAATTGTGCTATTAAGATTGACTTTAATAAAGCCTTTGTTTGCATCAATTGGTTTTTTTTTTCAGGTTCTTAAGGCTTTTAATTTTCCTAACACCTATACCAACCGGATTAAGGCTTGTGTCCCCACTATAGCATAGTGTGTTTTTGATTAATGGCATCCCTTGTGAGATTATCAACAAGAAGAAGAGGAATTAGACAGAAAGACCATTTGTCCCCTTATTTATTCATTCTTTGTATGGAAGTCCTTTCTCAAATGCTAAAGATCAATGTCTCTAATAATCCTAAATTCAAGTTCCATTCCAGGTGTAGAAGAGTTTCTCTTGCCCATCTTTGATCTGCAGATGATCTAATTCTCTTCTTTAAAGGTCATCCAGAATATTCTCAATGTGGTTATTGAGATGTCAAACCTCAAGGTGAATCTTAATAAAAGCCATTTCATCCTCTCATCAACTGCAGGATTTCTACAAGCTAATATTTCCACTATAAGAAGTATGAGCAGTGAACTCCTGCCTTTGCAATATTTGGGCCCATCAATTAGTACTAAAAGAATTTTTTCTCAATGAATGCCTTCCTTTAATTGAAGTAATTAAGAGGAGAATAAAAAAATGGATTCATAGATTTCTTTCTTTTAGATGAAGAGTTCAATTAATTAAATATGTCATTTACTCCTTACATTTATATTGGAGCACACATTTTCCATTTTTCAAGAAGTTGATCAAATACGTTAAGAAAAAGAAGAGAGACTTTTTGTGGGGCAAATCAAATGGGAGTCTAGGTCATTCTAAGGTTAAATGGGTATGTGTAAATCCAAAGAGAAAGGGGTTTGAGAATCATCTCTATTAGGGTAGCCAATAAAGTCTTTTTGATCAAAAGACTTTTGATAGTTCTTTAAGAAAAAATTCCCTTTGGATGAGATGACTTCACAATTACTTTCTGAAAGGAAACAACCTATAGACTCTTTCTACAAGACCAACTTTCTCTTAGTTCCTTAATCAACTCTTAAAAGATTAGGGATAAGGTGGCCAATGAAGTATGTTGTAAAATAGGGAATGAGAATTTTTTTAATGACATGACAATTGGGTAGGATATGGTCCCTTATCCCAAAATCCCGATGCAGTTTTAGCTATCTCAGGGATGGATTACAAGGTTAAAGTTGCTACACTTATCAATCAAAACCAGTGGGTGCATTTTCTTGAAGTATTACAATACCTTATACTCTCTTAATACTAACCTTCAGGACGACTACCTTTGGCTTACTGTATCTACAGAAAGTAAATGAACAATTTATAAGTTGGGATCTAGTGTAGGATGAACAAAGATGAAGCCTTGGGCTAAGATTTTACTTAGAATTAGGCAGACCCATTTGGCAATGTTTTCTTACTAGCTAGCGCATTCTTCAAGCAAAATACCAGACCTATCATACGAGGATCAACGACTAAATACTCCTTACCTTTGGATACCCAGATTAGCAAAGGAGCGTACGTTGCATCCAACGAAAATTCCAGATGTTCCAATCCCTAATTGGGTATGCTCATTTTACTCATTTTATGAAAGGACATTGAATTCAAACAAATATCGAAGAGAAATCTCACAGTTAGGATTTTAGTGAAGAAAATGCAATATCCACGAGTTAGATTGTGGTTAAGTTAAACATAGGTGTCAACTTCATCAGGGGACTAGATCTTCAAGACCTCAGTCTGTAAGAACTTGGCTAGCTGTTCAGATGAATGTATAATTGACTATTGTACACTTGTATATGAATGTAGCTATGCATATGTACACTTTTGGGGTTGAAAATGCCCCTTCGTCACCTTCCCTCTCCACCTATATCCTACACTTGAAGCTGTACAATCCTCAAAGAGCATGCTTGTCAACAGGTCGGTACTGTTCTAAATAAGAATCTGAGACTTTGCAGCACCTCGAGAGCACTTTTTCCTCCCACTCTTGTTAAGGGCGCACACACAGATCTCAAGAAGCTCGTAGTCCTCCTCCCAGAACAACAAGGATGCCATTTCTGGATTTTCCAAGAGAGTTTTAGATGTGAGAAACCCAGCAATTGTCCATGTTTGATAAAGCCTGGATTGCTTTCCAATGAATTTCCCCGTTCTAGTGTCGTAATACTCTGGCCATCTTTCAGCTGCTAGTCTCTTCTCAGCCAAAGCAACCGCTTTCTGGGCCAGTGCTAATCTGCCCATCTTGATGCATGCCAGTGTGAACTGAAGGTAATATATAATGTGGAAATTGGAATCAAAAGTTCAATTACATTCAAGGCACATCAACAGATAGTACTCTTTATAATTTGGGACTTCATAGAACAACAAACACCAGCTAGATTGTAATTTAGAAAACGTAAAATTAACTTACCACTGCCAATAACATCGAGTGCGAACTGTGAACATTATTACAATATACAAACAGGAAAACGAAACCAGCATACCTGCCACAGAAGTGTCGGCCAAGATCCACCATTATGATAGGACCAAGGGCTGTAAAGATCATCAAGAACAGTTATCTCAGAGCTAACAATTGTTGAATCAAACATATGCACATGAAAATAACAAAAAGGAAAAATAAGGAGAGAAAAAAGTTACGTGTTCTTTGGGTCACTGCCGGTTATTATACGCCAATCCTCAGATTCCAGAGCAGGGTAACAGATTTTAAGAGGCATGTGCCCCATAAGATCATCCCATTTGGCTTCAAACAGATTCAAAATAGCTTCATTCTGTTTTGGTGTACCCAAAGATGAAACAACAGACCAAAGATTACCAAGTGTGAAAAATCTGAAATCCATATGAGCAGGTTGAAGATTGCCAATCAAGTACCCGCCTTCCTCAGGTATCCAGTCCATGAGCCACAGGGGAATTTGTTCAGGATAGATATTGAACTTGTTGGTGGCATCCATGGAGTATTCTTCAGTTTTGTACCGGTATATCTCATTGATCTTTTTCATATCCACCCAGTAATATTCCCTAATGTGGAATGATAGTGCACTGAGTCTATTGTTGATGGCCCTCACTAGATTCTTTGATCCTTCATTAACGACTAGCATCTCCCGAGAGCACCGTAGAGCTGAGTAAAACAAGGCCTACAGGAACAGACATTTTCCAAAAGAATTCAGTGAAGATGATAACTTTTGGAAATATCATGGGTACGTGGAGAATGCATAAAGGGCTGGGCAAGGATGATTGGTAGGAAGAAAGATTGTACGAATTCACAGGGCAAGCTCAAAAGAAAAGACATCAGAGTATTACCATTCATGCAAAAGTAACTTGGCATCCCAGATCAAGTAAAGAAGTTATGAACTCACTTGGATCTCAAGGGGGTGACCATGAATACCCATCCGTCTATCTATCATGCAGGAGCCATCCGTGACTAAGAGTGAAGGGAACATGTCGAATCCATCAGTTAAACACAAATTTAAGATCAGTTTTATGCCTGTTTGCACATCCACTCTTTCTTGCAATGAGTAGTCACCAGTAATTTTTCCATATGCCCTCAACAAGATAATCCACCAGAGACCTATTAAATGAGATGTAGTTTAAGCATAACATTAATATGAAGAACATTTTTACAAGATATCAAGTAAACCAACCATAAGAAGTAAATATCCTTAATTCAAAAGAACTATTACTACAATTAGTTTATAGGCGCATATGCCTAATCAAGGTGAGATTTACTAACCTGAATCCACTGGTGCCACACGACCAATTGCTGATTCACCAAAATCTGGATCTAAAACTTCTTCAAATTTGTTACCATCGAGAGGAACAGTTCTAACCTTAAAACTAGCAGGCATCAATCCCTGCCCTGGACTGTAACAGTCCACTGTTTTCTCCCAACTCTGTTAAAAGCATGAATACCCAATATTCATTCACATGAAAACACTCGCTTTCAATATCTAAAGTAAGCAGCATCATATACTTGCTAGAAATTGGATTTCAAAAGGTACAAAGGCGGAATAAAGAACCATGCTCAATGATAGGACGATCCCAACCAGCAAGATGAAAAGAACAAATCAAAATAGAAGAAGCAAAAGAAGACAGGAGGCATATGAAAGACTAGGATTGCATAAACCTGAAGATATTCTGTATAAACTTTTGCCTTAAAAGGCCAATTTGAAATAACACTCCTACAGAAACCAGGATGCCGTGGAGTTATACCAACACAAATTAAAATGCCTCATGTCATTATTAGAAAACTTTTATACGCAAAAGTAAGATATTTCTCCATAGATAGTAATTGAAGCTTGCGATTTTATAGTGAACCAGACGAAGTTAACCTGAAGACGTTCTCACTGACAGCTTTTCACATATAAATCCTGTCATAAATAATTAACATGAAGAATGCAACCAGAGATCTATAAATCTAGAAAATTTTCTGCAAACTAGACAAACATAAACATGATAACAAATATATACAAGGAAAGTAAACATGACCTGCAACTGCAAATTGTGAAGCAGGAAATTCCTCACAATTTCTCCTTCTCCTCTCAACAAGAATGCCAGAGCAGAAGGTACAAAATCACGGATGAACACTTGATCATAATTCAAGGGCTGCTTATCTCCTGGATCATTTGCAGCAACAGTCCCCACCGGGCTCCCACAATACATAACGACAGCTTCATTCAGCAACCTCCATGCTTCCTTCTCAATGTCAGATTCCTCTCTCTTAGGAGTCACAAGCTCAGCTCTTTTCACACTCTCCGTATTCTCCTTACTTGTAATTTCACTATTAGCTTCAACAGCAACTCCTATCTTAGATTCTTCATCTCCTGCAACATTCCCACCCTTATCAATCCTCTCAAGTACCAAAGGCTTGACACTGCTTCCACTCTGTACAAAGTTTTTCTCAAAGTTCTTGTCATTCGCTCTCTTATCCACTGAAGTTGAATACTCTTTCACCTTTGACGCAACGCGAGCAATAAAAGAAAAACCTCTACTTGTAGGTTTTGTTGTACAAACCCCGTAAGAAGATCCTGATCTAAACCTAGGCTGGCTCAAACAGAAATTGGATATAAAAAAAGACTTCTGGGCGTCACAAGTTATGCTTCGAAACCCCAAGAACCGAAAAGGGTATGTTAAAAATTGCTTGTTACAATCGAAACTAAAGTGATTCCTTGATAAACTGCCAGTTAAAGTATGGCGGTACTTGGCAGGCCCAAAAAAGTTCGTGCCTTTTCTAGTTATCAGGAATCTACAAGAGGGCTTCATGGAGGAACTGCCAAGAAAACTTATGGTATTCATAGGATCAGGCAGTGAAAAATCGTCACCAACACAACCTAGTAAAGTATAAAACTTCAATGAAGAACAAGAGAAGGTTGGGTAAGATTGAAGAATCAATAAAGAATTGGGATAGCAATTTGCTACGGATAATGGCGTCTGTGGATCAAGAGAGGAATTATCCAAATGGGAAAACGTGGATTTTATATAGGCGGTGGAAATGCAGGATCTACCTCCTGCAGATGCAAGGGGTGGAAAAAAAAAACGTGTACAATAGTTTCACCCTTGAACGAAGCGACTTTTCGTTTTCTCTTCACCCGAACGATGTTATCACTGAGGAATCCTTTTACAAAAATTCATGAAAGCTTTTTGATGGAAATGCCTTTGTCTGATATTGATCAGTAGAAAAACATCTCTTTCTAAACTATATACGTGTTTATGTTCTTCTAATAGGTAAAAAGCATCTTCAACAATTAACAACTAAATATAGAGAAGTTCATAAGATCCAGACCCTCTACCTATATATGCTGTACCTAACTTAGCCAATCCTAATATGAAAATTCTGGCATTAGAAGTGTGACAAAGTTGTTAAGAATAGCTAAACAAGATTAGGGATTTTTTCTCCTAAATACAAGGGCTGCCAATTGTTTGATCCAACTTCTGATTTACCTAAGTCTAAAATCTTAGAATCTTATTAAATCTGATTTTATGTCAAATGTACTAAATTTGGAACCCCTTGGTTGTAACCGTATACTTTGTGGTTGGTCCAGAAGTAAGTCAACGCTTTTGCACGTGCATGACACGTGAACATATGACACTTTTTCTTACACAAGAGCAGGTGACGCGTCCAACATGTGGTTATCCACTTCTTTTCGCCTCCAAGTGTACCAGTCTGCACCATAGAATTTTGCAACGTGTTAAACGGTTGAAGTGGATTTCATCTTTCGGCTCGGCATTCCAAATTCCAACCACGGTTGCTATTGGAAGTGAGTCCAAAGATTTTGACTTGTGACCAATAGTTTCGCGAAGCTCTTTTCATTGCATCACAAATTGAGTGATGGAATAAAAACCAAAAATCATACCAAGCAGCGCTTTGGAGGAGATGTTACATAATTTTATTATTTCCCGTAAAATTGAACAATTATTAATGACATATTTTAGTTTTTAAATAAATTATCGGTTAAGTTACGTCATTTGATCCAGATAAAGATAATAAAGTGACTCAATAAAAGATTTAGATTGATGTGTTAAAGTTTAAGTAAAAAATAGATCTCAATTAGTATAGACTAGACCTATATCGGCCTTGTAATGGAAAAACTCGATATAGAAGTCATATAAAGGTTAAGATCCTTTATAGTTGCTCATATCAATCATAAACATAAGGAATCTCTGACCCGTTAAGAGAGCTTACGTATTTAAAAAACTGTAGAAAAGTCCTAAATCTCGGGTTGAGAAACACTTTCCGTAAAGAATCTCGGAAGATTGATGATCGTTTGGAACTCGGAATTAACATCGGAATCAAAGATAGAATCAAAACTAGGTATTCCACATTACTTTTATTTTTAATCCTTTCATGTAGATCTTGGATACATAATAAGGTCTGCACTACGTATTACATGTAGTATCAGAATGATTATGTGATCGAATAGTCAGAAACGAAAGTTTTTTTGCTTTTTTAATCTCATATGGTTTTTCTCAATTTTTAAGTTGTTTTTAAAATTTTTTTAAATATATATAATTACATAAAAGTGGTATACATAAAGATAAATATGATAAGCGGGTTAAAAATGGGCCAAATGGAGTGCAGCAACATTTTTAGAGGCCAAAAATCATCTCCAGCGTTGGAGACATGCCTGACGCAGCTACAATGCAAGCAGACGGGTGTCGGGGTGCAGCGCACACATGACCCGCCACCCTCACTCCCATGAGTGTGGGATAGCGGGCGTGTTCTACACACACAATACAACTAGCCATGCCGATGCGCACTGACGTGGTGCGTCACGTCAGTGGTTGACGTCAGCACGGACACTACAATATTAAAAAAAAACACTAAAATTTCATATTTCCCCGGGTGTTTTGGGTTAGTTTATGGGTCTATAAAATTTATAAAGTAAAATTTTGCATTTTCTGGATTTATTATATTAGTAATAAATTAAAGTTTAACTCTTGAAAAAGGAATTAAGTTATTCTGAATTTGATTTCAGGTGAATTTTCATGCTTCGGATATCTTATGAGGGAGATACATGAGGTTTTTGTATCTCGAGTCTCATGTTCATTGTTTAGGATTGCCTGATAGTTGATTGAAAAAGGAATTGAGACATTCTAAAGCCATTTTTAAGTAAATTTTCGTCCAATGAACTTGCCATAAGGGAGATACATGAGGTTTTTGTATCTTGGGTAATCGGTTAGGTGTTCGGTGATGCACGATAGTCACTCTGCTGAGATTTTTTTCTTTTACGAAATTCTCAAATGAAGTTTTCAGATAATTTCTTCAGCACGAGTGTGTGACAATGAGATTGTGTGTGATTTTTTGCATTTTTTGATGTTACATTATCACATACTATGTGCCCATAAAGGATGTAAGGATAACATAAAGGTATATCCCTTGTGTTTGTGTACTTTTTGAGTGTTGATGAGGATATAGTCACCATAGTGGCCTTTCGAGTCAATATTTTGAATTGCTCTGCTTACATGTTAGGGGATATTCCTGGTCTCATGTTTGATTATTTTACCTACAGGTGTTGGTCTTACATGAGATTTTGACATGTGCATAAAGGCATTAGATAGAGGAAAGCCATTGCTTAAGTGATCTATTCACCCAAAGGTGGTAGTGTCATAAAGGTTGATAGTTTGTACTCTGATTGCTTTTATATGGAGATCTAATTGCATATATTATGTATTTAACCCAAAGGTATTTCATAATATGTGTGATCGGATTTTCAGTAAAGCTACCATTTTATGGCTTTAAGTATCGCTGTTATCCTACATTTGTGTTGATTTAAAGATTATCATCTTGAAGTCACCTTTTCAGTCAACAAAATTAGTATCACCATTGAAACCCTGTCCGGTTTCAATTTAAAGAAGTAGACGGAGGATGTATTAAATGCTATGGAGATAGTTGTGGTTGATATGGCCATATGGACGGATAGGCCATCTCCATTTACATCCATGACCTTGAAAAATCATAAAGCAACCTATAAAGCTTTGGATTGATTTAACAAATTATATATGATGACCATTAAGAGATCCATTCCTAACCATTTGCTAAGTGGACTTCCAGACACAGACATAGCGAAGGAGTTTCTTGATAATGTCTCCCAGAGGTACACAGTCTCGTCTAGTGTTTAGACAAGTGCCTTGATGAAAGAATTATTCTACATAAGGTATATGGGAGAAAAGAGGGGTAATGGAGTACATATCGAGAATAATTCACCTTCACAGCAGATTGAAGATATTGGGACTTCAATGCTTTGATAACCCATTGCGTTGCTGAAGAGGAGAAACTCAAGTTTGCTACTCCTACAACCCTCGAAGCAGCTTAAGGGAAGACAAAGATGAAGCCCGCTAAGTTCAAAGGTAGAAAGTTAAAATCTTCTCCACATGCTGATTGTTGGACCCCATACCCCACCCGTAGGTGTTTGCAGGTTATACTGCGGCGTGTGTTTGCGGGTGATACCGCGACATCCAACACAAATTGGTATTGTCCTCTTTGGTCAGGATTCGAACCCCTGACCTCAAGGTTTTG
>JANJEY010000007.1:33091360-33114362 GCA_024703695.1 Erythroxylum cataractarum
ATTGATTATGTGATGCATGAATTGAGAGAACCATCGATGATGGTTCCTCATTGAGTTCGCAAACTCATCCAAAATTGCAATCTATTTTTCAGGACTTGAAGAGTACCCCGTTTGACACGGGAGTAGGTCTACTGTAGGCAAGTGAAGGATAGAGGTCGGGATCAGTTCGCGTCTGCATTAGTGTCTTATCGAATTAGTTTCCGCAATCATTGTACAACAATGCTTTATATTTATAATGAGCCATTGTGGTTTTATTGTTTTTATACATTGACTGATTGTAAATTATTATTGGATGACTGTAATAACTGAAAATGATTAATTGTGAACATGGGCTCAAGTTTCTTTCTGTTTATGCCGCGTTAATGAATGGGTCAAAAAAAAGAGGAGAAAATGTTATACTGAGTTTTAATCGACTGATGTAGTACGCCACCCTCGCGGGGCATAGACTCGGATATCACCAACGATATCAGGTTCGGGTCACTCGGGAGTGGGGTGTTACACACCGGGACGTCCGTGGGTCATCCCGATACATATCCTACAATAAGGGAAGGCTACGAGCAGTCAGTCACTACAATACTACCATGGCATCAAATTCATAAAACTGTAATATAAAGATCACTATATTTTTAAATCCAAAAGCTTTCTCATTCCATAGTATCAAAACATAAATTTACAAGTCTATTAGATTTCCACTGTTTATAATATATAACTCCAAAGGAAACTGATACAAAAAATCTACTAGGTCATTCCCAAAACCATCCCAGCTGACCGACCTGTGTGTCATAACTTCTCTTGCCAACGCAACCACACGGTAAGAAAAGTCTCTCTCACTGGAGCTAGGAGTCTACTCTCTCGATCCTGAAAGATATATTGCAATTTTAGGTGAGTTTGCAAACTCAATGAGAAACCATCATCGATGTTTCACTCAAGTCATGCATTACGCATATAGCGTACAGATTATCACAATGACAGATTCAGAATATCACAAAGCAATTTACAGATTACAGAACAATAGTAAAACAGAAATTATACAAATCAGTTATCATCAGAGTAAGCATTTATCCTTTTTCCCAATTTGCAAATCAATAAAATCATGTCTTTTTTTCCCATTTGATTTCCGTGTTGTGACTGAGCGCCTGTACTGTCCCACTATTGGGCGCATTAATCGGTGAGCCTATGGCTCTAATCTGTCCCATAATGGGCGCATTTAATTTGAGCTTATAGCTCTGTACTGTCCCTTTCTGGGCTCATTAATCATTGAGCATATCGCTCTGACTGTCCCTTTTCGGGCGCATTAAACAGTAAACGCATCTTAGGGGTAGGAGAGCCCTCTGGGTATGTACTACATTCCCACGCGTATTAGGGATAGGAGAGCCCTCTGGGTATGCAATATTCCCTTTCAAGCTCGCAGTTCTTTTTCAGTAGTTGAGCTTGTAGCTCTCAGTGGCGGCTCCAGTCACATCTGTTATTAATCAATCGATCATGGAATTTATTTACCACATGCGATCAAATCTACTTTTATCAAAAACAGTCATATCACTCTCAATTTCACACTACCATCCATTTACAATTCATTACTTTGAAACATGCACATTACGCATTCACACATAGTTACACGTCCATATTAGAACACTCAATCTCTCGGACCTTCGGTCCGAGATTTCAAACATAACAATTCACAGATAATTTATAGAACATTTAATATTCAAAGATTGAGGAACCAATTAGGTTACTCACCTGTAACTTCCGAGCTACTGCCTGGAAGTCCCAGCAATATCTGTGGAATGTCGATCCAATGGTGCCTCTATAACAGTCAAATTAATCCCATTACTAAATGTACAATCAGAAAGATTCAATGATGCACATGTCATAATTGAAAGATGTACGATGCATGTTCGTAACATTCCCGACGCTAAACCACAAATTCCATTTTTTTTATGACCAACCTAAACTTTTCACCTATTACAATAAAAATGAAACATTCAATTTCAATATACTGACCTGAACTCCATAAGTTTCATTTCTACTATTCGGCTCAATTTGCCAAATCATATACACTAGGATATTCTCAAGAAACCTCAAAGCCAATGTCATCTGGAACTAGATCAAGTTCGCCTATTGCAGACTCCAACAACATTGAATTTAGATTTAGAAATCTCACAATTATACCCCAATTATCAAGAAACTATCTTTAGGTTGAAAAAGCAATCTTAGCCTAACTTTCATTCACAAATTGAGATCTTAAAGACTTGAATTCAAACTTTCTTTATCTACCTCAATTGTAGACCTCTTTCTCTAGTTTATAACGAATTAAGAATCACTTCAATTAGAGGTCTACACCATTAGTTATGACCCAAAAACTAAAATGAATCAATTAAGAAAAATGGTCCTCGCCGCGACCAAAGAACGCTCGCTGCGGCGTCAGAGTAGCTCACCGTGATGCACTAGAGGGGCTCGTCGTGATGTGACAAGTTTGAGCTCGCCGCGGCGACCTCCTGCACGCTCGCCTCGCGCACGCCGCAGCGAGAACCTAAATTCTTGCCACGTCGTGGCGCTCGAAGGTCTTCTTCTCCAACTCTCTTTTTCACATTTTCTCTCTAAATTCAACCATAACTCACAATTAACTACCACAATCTTTCATATTAAACCCCATAAATGCATTTACACTAACAATAAACAACATAAATAAAGAGATCACTTACCAAAATAAGCTCTCCTTTTTAAATTTCTGAAAATTTTTCTAACCCTCTCACTTTCTCTAACACCCACAACTCTCTCTCAAAACCTCAACAATCTTCATCTTCTCATGGATTAGCAAGGGTCGGGTATGGAAGATCGAAAACCACCAAAGGAAGAAGAAACAAGCATATCCTAGGATGAAGGAAAAGATTTTACTGTCAAATTTAAAACCTAAGGTATTTAAAGGGAAGGTTGCTCTCTTTTCCTCAAACACTTATAAAGTTTCTTTTTCTTTTCAAAATCATTTCCGGTCTAAGTTGTCTCTAAATTCCATTGGCTTGACATTTTTATTCCTAAAATCATAAATCTAAATTTCCTATTGCTGTTGGACAGTTATTCAGTACAATATAGTCAATCAGTCTGTCACTTAGAAAATTCTCCAGTTCGTACTTTTTCTCCAAAATTTCTAGAAAATTTCTAAGGGTCACTATCACCCGAGAATCACTCCTAGAACATTTCAATTCAGATTTTCAGACATAATTATCTCAAAATTTTCTAATCATAACATAATCATAAATAAATGCCGGGAATGTCAGAAATGCTTGTATATGTATGTGCATGTGCAGAATGACTCATTCCTCTAAAATTAGAGGCCAAATGAATGCTCAAATCAGAATTATGCAATTTAACCTACTAGCCCATCCCAATTTACCAATATAACCTTCCCTTTGGTGATGGGATGTTACATACTTGCTAGATTATGTTCTGAACATTCGCCACCTTTTGAGGCAATGAATTTGCCCTTGAACTATAGACTATTGCATTATGCTATCAATCGTGTGGTGTATCCAAATAAGGAAAGCAATAATCACATCACATCTTTGGATAAGGAGATACTGTGGCACTTGGAAGAAGGGAGAAAAATAAATTTTCCAAGCTTGATTATACAGATGATGAGAAAGAAGGCCAATTTACTAAGGGGCAAGCATAAAGGTATGTCATATAGAGCCTTGATAACTCACATGGCCAAGTTGCAAAAGTGCAATTTGAATGCCTATGACTATTATCCCTATCCTCAGAGTTGGAGATTTACTCCTTATAATCTCCGCAATATGAAATTGGTCAAAATAGTTGAGAAAGGATGGGTTTATTCATAGCATGTGGAGAAGTTGAGTTTGACCATGGAGAGTGAACAGGTGCCTAGGAGGCAACATTCTAAAAGGGCAGGTGATCGCCCTAACATCTCCCGACCTAGTAGTGTCCGACAGAGTGAGGTGTCTCACGATGAACTTTGGGAGATGAGAGACCAATTGGAAGAACTAAATGATCGGGTTGATGAACAAAAGAGAATTCTTATACGCTTGGAGAAGAGTATTAAGAAAATTTTTTATAAGCTCAGTTGTAGACATGATGATTCTTCATCTTGATGTTTATTGCATTTCACTTAGATCGACATTTCATATTATTTTCATATTGTTGGATTGCTACTTAAGACTATTGGTGTTTGATGGCTTGCTCTTCTATGTAATGTAATTGCGATAATTTTTTTCTCTTCATTTTTGTTTTTATATTGATGACTATTTGTGTTTCCTCTATTTCATCTTCATATTGATTGTTTTGATTATGACAAAAGGGGGAGTAAAACTGGAAATTGGATATTCTTTAGTTACTTGATTAAGGGGGAGTCTGTTATAATATGTTATAATTGTCCTTGAATTGAGTCTTTCTTGATTTCAAATTACTTGTATACAATTGATCTTACAAGGTTATTAAATTCAATAATTTATATGATTGAGGGGGAGACCTTTAACTAAAATGATAAGGCATAATTGATCAATGTTTCTTTGTTCTCATTTCTTAAACAATTTCTAAGTGTTTTGTCATTATCAAAAAAGGGAAGATTGTTGGACCAATGGTGGTTGACAAATTAAATCCCACTTATGTTTTGATAATAATAAAATGTATAGAATTGGTTAAGAAATTATTTCAAGTGTTTTGGATTGAAAGAAATCAAGACAGCATTATAAATCATGGTGAAATCAAGAAGGAAATAATATTCAACTTGTTAGAGAGAATTAAACATGAAGATTATGGGAAGATCTGATTAAATATATCTGTTGGAGTCAACACAAGTCGACTATCATATCATAAGTCGACTAATAAATTAAAATTCATCAGATGGGGCTTGAAACAAGTCGACTAAGATGTTACAAGTCGACTACAAATCAAGTGGATAAGAGCACTAGTCGACTATCATGACACTAGTCGACTGATCGAAGAGCGGAGATGAAATCTGCAATGAAAAACGTTGATACTAGTCGACTATAACAGCTCGACTAGTCGACTATCAGATAGAGCTGAACAAAATTTATCCGAATCATTCACAAACGGAAAGGAGAAAGTTTGGCAACATCTATAAGAAATTAAGCAATGTCTAGAAGAGGATTTACAACGACTATATTCATCTCTAGTCTCCAGATAAATAGTGGTAAATCAAGGGATCAAAGTACCGAAGTCCAAAAAGCAAAAGAATTCCACTATTGTTCCAAACTTGCTCTATATTGCTCTTAACTTATTTCAAATCTGTATTGAGCATTATTTTTTAATCTTTATCTCATTATTATTATGAGTTGAGTGATTAGTGAAAAGCCACTTGTGAGGTAGGATTTGTGCGGAAAACAAATATTTTACAAGGGTAGCTTGAGCCGAAAATCAAGTGGTGTTGTAAGAATTCACACTAAACTAAAAAGTGTGTAGTAAAGTGGTTTGCCAAATCCTAAGTGAGAGCTTAGAAAGAGGACGTAGGTCTTAGCACCGAACCTCTATAAAAATAGTGTTTGCTCTTCTTCCCTATTCTTTACATTTAAATTTGTTTAAATTGTTTTTGTGTGAATTAACTTCTGTTTTTATTGTAGAAAAATACAAAACGTTTTAAAGATGTATTCAACCCCCTTTCTAGATCGTTTACATTAATTTCCTTAGAACTATCTACAGTTACTTTCTTTTTCATATCATCTACTTGTTTCTTAAGGCAGACGTGTTCTTTTTCTAAAAGTTTTGTATCCTTCAAATTTTTAGCAAACTTCTTTTTCAATAACTTATATTATACACCAAACATTTTCAGACTGTTCTTATACCAGAATAGTGCCCTGTACTTAACTTCCATCAAGAAATTGAAATTCTTAGACTAGATTTCGTCAACAAATTTGTATCCCTATGTCTAATAAACTAAATTTAATGAAGAATCAAAATAAATCAACTTAGTATTAGAGTGACAAATTCGATAGTATTTAACTTTGATTCAAGGAAAATATCTCATTTGGTTAAATTATATAAGTCCAATTAGATTCCCCACTTGGCTTCTAGGAAAGGTTATCAAGCAAAGTGTAGAATCATCTTCTTATGTTGACCATAACATCTTCTCATGTTGACCAGAACATCTTCTCATGTTGGTCTAAAATTTCACGAGTTTGCTCAATGTAATACTTTTTTAGATGAAAATTAACGCGGGATTGATACCTTTAATACTACAAATTTATGATCAAATTCTCCATATTTGCATCATTTTGATCCTCCACATTTGTATCTAAACTACCTACATTACCTCCAAACACTTCATTATTAACATCCTCACCCTTTCGGTTGCAAATGCACTATATTGTATACAAAAGAAAAATTGGATAAATTTGATTCTAAGATCAATTCAGGAAATTTTCTAGGAGATTCGATGTCTTCTAAAGCTAGGAGTATTTTTATATTATTAAAAAGGCTCGACATCTCTAGACTTCACGCTTCAGCAAGATTTCTACCAAATGTTACTATTGTTGTTAAATCATAATAATATTGAATATATATATATATATATATATCCAATAACGAAATCCATACTATTATCCTCTCATGATCGCTCTGGAATAGGGAAAAAGGCATGTACATGTACCACAATTATTTGTCTCATGAAACAAACTCCAACTATAAGTAAGAAAATATTTACAAAAATAATTAAATTAGAAATTATTTCCAATATATTAGAAAATGGTAATCAACATTATATATTAATAATTTCCAATACTTGATGTTAATGATGCTAATTGCATAACTATAAAACAAATATTGTTTTAAGATAACATGTGAATCTTCTAACAATTTTAAATAATCATCCTGAAGATCATCAAAGTAAGAAATTATCTCATCATCGCATTCCCTTTCAGCTACCCAGCATATATTCGCTTATTTTGATGTTTTTGAGTTAGATTTAGATTTAGACGAATCCAGATCTTCCCATATTGCCATCATGCTCCTTTTGTTTTATTGACTTTTCTTTTGTTTTCTTTTAAGCAACGGGCATTTAGATTTATAATGTCCTAGTTTATTGCACTCATAGCAGAAGACAGAACTTTTCTCATTCTTTGAATCATCTTTGCTATACTTCTTAAAAGAGAAGTTTTCATTTCCCCTTTATTTCTTTTTCCACATCCTCTTAATCTTTCTTGAAATGAAGGATAGTTCATGATCATCCTCACTTGAATCTTGATCAGATTCACTAGCATCATCATTCTTGATTTCTTTAACCTTTAATGCTTTTGAAGATGTGCTTCTATTTTTTTGTATCTTCTGATTCTTCTATCTAGCCTTTAATGCAATAGATTTATCTCTTCTTGATTTATCTTTTACATTAAATTCTACTTTATGAATTTTCAATGAACCAAGCAATTCATATAGCTTCAACTTACTTAAATCCTTGGCCTCTAGTATTGCCGTTACTTTAGGTCTCCATCTTTTTGGAAGACTTCTGAGAATCTTTCTGACATGATCTTGACTATCGTAGATTCTCTCCAGAGCTTTAAGTCCATTAAAAATTGTTTGGAATCTTCCAAACATCCGATCAATAGTCTCACCATCTTTCATCTTGAACAGCTCATATTGATGAACAAGAATACTAATCTTGGATTCTTTCACCTGATTTGTGCCTTTATGTTCAATGGCTAATGTGTCCCACATTTTCTTTGCAAATTTGCATCCATGAACCTTATCATATTCACTTCTGCTTAGAGAATAACTTAAAAAGAACTTAGCCTTTGAGTTTAAATAAAAGCGAGCTTTCTGATCAGCTGACCATTTATCATGAGAGATGCTATATTCCCTTCATTGTCTGTTGGTGCATATGGACCATTTTCATTGATATCCCAATGATCAGTATGTGTGGATTCTATAAAGAGTCATATCATGTCCTTCCAATAATGATAATCTTCACCATTAAATGCAGGAGGTCTTATGACCGAGGCACCTTCTGCTATAAAAACATGTGATTTAGCCATGAATCTTTGTCCTCAATTTGTAACAGTGTTTCTTGAAAACCTTGCTTTGATACCAACTGAAGTAAATCACTTATTAATATAGAAATCATGTATAATATATGGAATACACAAAAGGGGGGGGGGTTGAATTGTGTTAAATCATCTAAGATATTAATCTTTAGAATCTTCTTGATTTTCTTTACAAATTCAAACGATTACAAAACAATTCACTTAATTTGATGAATAATGCAATAATGAAAACTATTATCTATTCTTCTAACAACAAAAAAAATTAAAGAGATAAGGGTTAGAGAATATGACACTGCGATTTATACTGGTTCACCCTTAACCTTAGGCTACGTCCAGTCCTCAGATTTTTTTTTGAGATTTCACTATATTCTTCAATGTTACAAGTATTATTTCTACACTTGCAGAGCCTGTTTAGGTCTCTTTCATAAAGTATTATTTATCTGCTTCCTTAGCCTCTCCAGGCTCTAGCCTTTCTTTCTCATTGAAAGATATTGTTTGAACTTCACGTTACAGATGTATTTGCTCTCTCTCTTTCTTTCTAAGTACAAAGTTTCTCTAAGTAAGTTCTGTACAATCAGATTTTCTCTCTTGTATTTTTGTTGTTATTTTATGACTATAACTAGTATTTATAACCTAATTCTTCAACTGTCTTCTTGAGAAATATGCTTCTTGAATCTTCTATAAAATTATTATTACTTGAGTCCTGTAACTATCTCCAACTAACTAACTAACTTAGGTTCTAGAATTTTTTTCATTTGTATTGTCTGTTATTATGCTTCGTCTGGTGTTATGTTTCATCTAGTGTTGCATTTTTTCTAGTATTGCGCTTTGTCTGGTGTTGCGTTTTGTCTAGTATTATGCTTCATCTGGTCTATCTAAGATGCTTTGTCATATTCAGTTTTTACTTAAGTATCTTCTTGAGTTAACTTAAGTATCATCTGGAGTTGACCGTCTTGAGGTGACCGTCTTAAGTTTTAAGTATCATCTGGAGTTGACTATGTATCGTCTTGAGTTGATGATTTGTGTTACTTATATTTATCTACGCACTTAACCAAGTCATCAAAACAATTCACACACTTCTATGATTATTATTATTATTTGATTGTCATCAAAATTAATAGAAGAAGTGAAGTCTTCTTGACTTAACAAAAACTTCTACAATGTTGATAGTTTGATGAATATAAATATGAAAATGTTTGAATAAATAATGATAGATACCTTAAATAGTTGTGAGTCTTATTTCATCATTGTCGTTATGTCCTTTTTTGCTTGAAAATGAACCTCCCTCTAATTTAGCATCATTAGTATGGAGGTAATAGATAATAGTGAAGCATTGTCTTTCGTCCGATGGTTGCATGTGAACAGGTTTGATATGAACAAGAAAGTTTTTGTTTTCAATTCAGCATGGACCTTATCAAGAGGAAGTTCAATACTCTTTGTAATAAAGAGAAAAGTGTAGATCATTAGTCATATAACAAAGATGCCATAAAAAATAATCAAATGTATTTTTATTTATAATAATTATAAAAATATAAAATAATCAAATGTATTTTTATTTATAATAATTATAAAAATATAACCTCGTTGTAATAACTGCATATCTTTAACAACACTAAAGTTCAAGAGATTTTTGGCAAGTTCACCAAAAATGGATGTTGTGACAATTCCTGTGTTATCAATCAAATCAACATTATACCGGAATCTACAATTTAAAAAGAAAGTAAATGAGCAAATGTATGGTTGAATAAATAAATAATATTAGAAATTTGTATTTAGAATTGATATGAACGATCTTAAATTTAAGTTAACATATAAGTATCCTGGGAATGTGTTCAAATCACATAAGGATATGTTTTGAACTTGGGTTCTGCTGGATGTTTCTCCTTGCAAGAATTACATATAAATGTAACCCCATCTGTAGTTGCGGTCGAGCGAAAACATTTTTTTCAGCTCATATACCAATATTTTTGCAGAATGTATTGAAAGAAAAGACGAGCTTTAAACCATGTTGTCTAGAAAGATACAAATAGATGTTTGTTAGGAATATTTAAATTAGATGGATAATATGTGAGAAAGAAAGTTCATTCTAGAATATAAAATGTATGTACCTTGTCAGTGGACTTTAGTAAAATAATCTTTGAAATTTTTTGATTTGATCCAAAAGATACATCAGGATCATATTTGAGGTAAGCATGTTAGGTATTTAGCTACTTGTTATTTTATTGGGCCCTAAAAATGGTAATTATAAGCGTAAACATAAAAACATCTAAAAATGTGAATAGAAGTTTGTTTGTTGGAAAAGTAAAGATGAGAAATGTGGAAGTACCAATTTTTAAAATATGTAACTTTTTGTATTGGCATATCAATGAGAATTGTAGAATCAAACCATATGGATAATGCAACACTTGAAATTCTTAAATCTAAAGCCTAAAAATAAAATACGAGGATAAATATAAAAATATAATAGTATGATGAAAATGAAAATAGAATTACCATTATTAAAGTGAACTTTTAGCCTACGACATACAAACACTGGATAAATATGCAAGGCCTGTACAATTTATCGATGGTTTGTTATCTAATAAAAAAATGAAAAATGTCAAAAGAATCAAATGTTATTGGAGTTCATTAGTTGTAGAGAATAATAGGGAATACAACATATTGTTTATTGGCAAGAACAAATTTTTGGATAGTCAAAACTTTGTTGTCTTTGTTGATGTGTGTCACATCCAAAACTTGAATAACGTTAGCCAAAATATCTATCGTATGATAAGGATAAGGATAAGTATAATCATATGTAATGGAAGAAAAAATAGTTGTTGAGAGAAACGTATAAAAGATCTAACCAATTGATTTTTCCTTATTATTGGTAAACTTTATGAGATCTATAAAGGATGTATAGTTGAATTTTCTTGGTTCGATGTTGTCATCATCAGTTACAGGCTCGAAAATAATGTGACTTGTAATTATCCACTAAATTTTCAAGTCTTCAACTTGGAACTGAGTTGGAATTGGCTTGACAATGGAATTAGAAATGATATATTTTTTATAAGGCCACAAAATGGGGCTCATTCTTTTGATATCATTGTTAAATATGATAGCTTCACAAGTGATCCTGTTGAAGAAAATTTAATAAAAAAAAAGCTAAAGTATTCTATTGACAAAAAAGTAATAAATGCAAATTTTGACACATTAAAATATTAAAATTTTAAACTAAAAATATTAGCAACATTTCATAGAAAAAGGGCATAGAAATAGAAAAAAATCTCGAATATTTTATTACTTGAGTAGCACTGTAAAGAGATTTATAGAAATTTTGATTTGATAACCAAGTCAACTATTATTTGCTAAAGTTAGCACAAAAAGAAAAAATGTTAGATGAAGAAAGTATAATTGTTATACCTCTGAATCAAAAAAGATAAACTTTTCTCTTATTAGGTGATTTAGCAATTTGTTGTTTTTTTGGATGGTTACTTTGCATAACCACCCCTCAGCACCTGATAAAATTTCCATGATTAATAAACGTTTTTCCATCCTACCTAAAAAATGGTTAAGAAAGAATTAACATAAAAAATTATTTTGTAACTAGAAGAATACTAAATACACTTGAATAGAACAATCAATATACCTTTTTGTATTTTATATGTTATAATTTAGCCAACTGGAAAATTTCATGGAATACAATATTCCTTATTTTGTGTTCAATTTTTGAAGACTCAAAAGTGCCTGGAATAATTGGAACTTTAACTGATTCAGGAGTTCTGGCTCTTGGCAAAACAACGTACAATTGTCCATATGAAAATATGGGTTGACTAAGATAAATTCCTAGATAATTAAGCGTCCGACCCCCTGGGACTTATTTATGGTCATCGTGAAACATAGATGAATAGGAGACTATGTTCTTACAAAAGGTATTCCATTCTTTTCAATTTCAGAAGACTGTAGAGGGACCTTATGTATAAAAAAAAATTCCTTTACGAGGTTCAAAAATAATCTCTGTAGAAATTGTGTGCTCTTTTAATTGTCTATATATTAATCTTATGCCATTTCACAAACCTTCTGTTGGGTTCAAATTTCTTATAAGCATGATTGGACAACCTTTTTTCAGTAATAATCTGTGAGGAGGTAGACCTTTAGGATTAAGAGAATTGAGAAAATCCTCACAATCTGCTTGATGTCTTCGGTCAACTATTCTGTCAAAACTTACAGATGAATATAGATTTCCAAACAATTTATTGATCATCATGTTATTAACTTCATCAACACAGGTGTTTGTTGGACAGAGTATGCATCTATTTATCTTCTAGCATGGATCATATGAATATATGCTTAAGTCAGGGAAGACGTTTTGAACTAACCTAGTAAAGCCAACAATGTATTGGAAAGATGTCAAATTATTTTTTAAAGAAACAATGAAATGGATAGTAAACAATAAGATAAAAAGTAGAACCTGTTGAGAGATTCATCCTTGTTATGATAAGGAATAACTAGTTGTTCAAGTAAGGAAATCTAATCTTGCTCATCAACAAGCTCTATAACTTCTCCTACCCTTAATAAGAAATCACAAAAATTTGGATTTGATATAGCTCTCATATTTATAGTTAAAGATAATTTAAGCATGTGTGGCCAGAGATGTGACTTTACAAGACTTGAATCAATCAACTGTTCTTTTGTGGCCTAGTTTATAATGGCTAAGGTTTGACCAAAATCACCGTCAGAAACATCAATCTTTACTCCCAAAAGGCTTATTGGACTCTATGATATCTTATAATAAATCATCAAAAGCTTCAATGGCTTCTCATTTTTCCATTGAAGCCTCATCCCATTAGATGAGACTAGATTCAAAAATCAGTTTTGCAAAAACTATCTTGCTCACTTAACTAACAAACTTTCTTCCTTAAAAAATCAAGTGGGATCTTCAATCTTGAGTATGTTGTCCTACCACCAAGAAGGACTGATACTGCAACTCCTGATGTCACAACAACAATTGCATCATGACCCTGTGGTCGTAAAACTGTAGAAAGCGCTCTATATAAGAAATTTTTCCTAATTCCACGTGGACCATAAAAAAACTACTAGTATTTAAACAAAAATTGATTCTAAAATCAAATCAAATAAGTATTTATGTTCCTTATTCAATCTTGAATGTAATAACAAATCTTCTGGGCTAATGTGTATATTTTTCTCACTTTGTATTTCTCTAGTAAGATGCTTATAATAATCACCTATAAAATCATATTCAGCAAAATGATAATCACTCAAGCTCTTCCCCATTTGTTCTAGGGATCTATTAATATCCTAAAGGGTCATCCTTATAACATCCTCAGATGTATATGCATTATATGAGGAAGCATACTAGTAATCAAGACAAAGATAGTCTTTGAATGTTTCCCAAAGTTAGTTAGGATTTGTTGGTGAACAATAAAACAGGAGTGTCGTAAATAAAAGTCTAAATGAAGCTAGCATCTAAAATAAAGTAGCCTCCTCTAGAGTTTGTTCTATATAAGAATTAGATGCTAGCAAGCTTAATTTTATTGTAGCCTCCCTAAAATAGCTTGTTTTTTCACCATCAATAGTCAATAAGTGATCAAATGATGTTGGTCCTTTAACATGCATAAGTAATAACCTTAGGTAATACCTCTTTCCTTCTTTAGGGTTAACAGTAACCAACCTTCCTATAACTTTCTTTCAACTCCTTTTTGACCATGTTCTTTTTTTTTTGGTCCAATCAAAATGTTCTAGAAAATCCTTATACAAACATTTCATTTCCTTATCTTTCTATTTGTTGAATTCATTTTGAAATTTTCAGTAAACATTGTTCTTGAGAAGTCAAATTTTCTAAACAAATAGGACAAATTTAAATTTTTGTCAAAGGAGATAGACTGTTGATCAGGAAGATGAACCTGAAGCAAATAAATTGATGGACTCATCTCTGCTAGATGAAACTCATATATACGTCAAAAAGCTTTAAGAGGCGAAATCCAATGACCTTCTTGGAAATTACTAATTTCATCAATATCAATAGTGATCTGTTGATCAACAATACTAAAATTAACAAGATCATGGCCCTTGAAGACATACTTATACAAGTACAAGCCTAATAGTAGAACATATTTCAACATTTGTGGGCAATCCATGAGAAGCAAAAGGTATGGACTATGAGGAACCACCCATCTATTATCAACCTCATGCTTACAAATCTTTGCTTTTTGTCCATCATCTCTCCTTATATAACATACATAAATATCCTTAACATGGACATTAAAAGGGGTAAAATTTTTAAGATAATGGTTCTTACAGACGCCATTTCTCATACAAGGGCTATCTTTATTCATATGACCACAAGGACTATAGATCATGTGTTTAATGATAAGAGAATATAACCGTGAATTTTGAATAAGGTTTGGTATTTCAACAAATATGATTTAGTCATAAGATTCTGGATTAAGTAATTTAGAATGCGACTTACGAGCATAAGCGAAACCACGCCTTTTGAACTCAATAACATAAACATATACAGAAACCTCTCCAAAGACCTTTTTCTTGATCAATTCATTTTTAAGGATCTCAAATTTAGCTCTAAAAACTTTGGGCAATAAGTCAGGCTATTTTGTGACTTTTCATGAAACTGAAGTTTATCTTGAATCTCCTTCCATATTAGGTTGTAAGTCACGGTGAGGAAAATGTCAAGTTTACCATACTTCTATACTAGAGTTATTGCATCAAGATAACGATGTTTCATGTCCCTCAGACCACTTACAAATGAAGCTAGGAGCACAACTTGGCGGCCAATTTGATAACCTTCAATCTGACCGATGGTAATACTATCCAAAACACCTTGTAATATCTCTGTCCTTATCTCATTTTGTCTCTTTCTATGGAAATCAAGTCTAGATGTTTCAATCTTTATATAAACACCCACAACAAATTATTGAAGTAGGCTTAACCTATAGGGTAGCATTGACTGACTAGGTTCTCTTATTTAGAGCCTATAACAATAATAATCTTTAGCATAAATAGTGTCATTTTCATAGTATTCTTGACCAGCAATTAAAAATTATACAAACAAATCAAATAAATTAAAGCATAAGGTTAGACAACACCATAAAATGAAATAGGAAAAGAAAAACTTGTATGTATTCTCCATATTAAACAAATCAAAAAGATCAATAAAAGAATTGAAATTAATGTCACATTCCTCGTTTGAAGTAATGTTCCTCATTCTCTTTGAAAACAACCATTTAATTCTATGATGCCATCCAAATTCACCATAAGGAAATACTAGAGGATATTAAAGGGGATCATAATAGGCATAGTAAGATTAGATTCTATAACTTATGCCTGAATGACTATAGACTTGGATGTGTGGAGATTTATCAACTCTTTCATCATCCACCACAATCCATATAATAGTTACTTGTGATGCAATAGGAAGATTGTATACATGTTGATCAAGGCTAGGATAACACCTCAAGACTATTGTATGATTGTTAAGTGTCGGAATGTCCCTAAGACTCCTAAAGAACTTAGCATAGGGATTATGTTGTAGGGCTGTCATAATCAATTTTAATGTATCCTCACGAAGTTTATCACAACTTTTTGTAAGCTCCTCATCAGTATCCAAAAAATAGAGTTGGATATCAAGCACTCTATCAATTGTCGAAACTAAACTGTAAAGGAAATGATTAAACGAGACCTTGAACATGAAATGTATAAACACTTTTCTTATTTTTTGTTAATTCTCGATCATACCTACCTCCATACGAAGTAAAAGCCACATTATTGTTACATATACGAACATTCCTCCCGAAATGCTCAGATTCTTCATCTTCATCAATAAATTATCATTTTAGAGTAAATGGCATTTGAGGACCAACAATGGAAATCTCTATTGATGAGCAATAAAATGATGGGGTCTCTAAATAGAATCTTTTTGCATCATAATGCTCATAGTTGGGAATAAAGGAATCTGTAGAGGTTCAGTAGGACATTTATTTGGGCACGCTAATTTTGAATGAGAATGGTGATAGTTTATCCCTAAAAAGATTTATAAAAGGGTTTATCACTTTGAGGGGCAATGATAATAGAAAACTACAAAGATTCTAGCTAAGAAGATTTATACATTGATGCTCAACAGGTGCCATTGAGGTGGATAGAACAAAAGAGGAATATATATATATATATGGATAATGAAAATTATAGTGCATATTATTAGACAATTCATACTGACATAATCCATGCAAAAATCAGTAGATGGATTTTATACCAGTTGACTACTGGATGGATGAAGAAATAGTTGATCATCTTCAATAATGTTATCAATGGTAGAATAAGCAGGTTGATCACGAACTAGTTGACATTAATGTTCTCCTATAGACAACTAAGGTCGATCTAAATTATCTATCATCTTAGACAAATCAGTTTTACACCTCATATTTTCGCAACTAGAAAAAGATAAAGTTGCGTTAATCTGTTTTGCATCATAAGCTTCTCGACGCTACAGTATAAGCTCATGTTTTCTTTTTTTGGCATTTCAGAACACTTTTTATGCCTCTCGGCATTTCTATCCATCTTTGAAACTAGAAAAACCTAGAACAAAGGGAAAAATAACCAAGAACTATACTCACTAGAAAAGATATTGAAAAAATGAATAAAAATAAAGACATAAATTAATAAAATAAGATAAAATTATAAAAATGTAATTTTTGTATTTTATTGTATAAGTATATAATAAAATTTTGTATATTTTTTCAAATTTTATCTTTCTTATTTGATAATTTCCCTAGGTTATCTTTTGGTTTGATTTTTATAGGTTCACATGCTTCATTGCATTTACTTTGGAAGTTTTCACATCAAGAATGCATAAAAACTGCGAACAATTTGTTATTATTTTTGATGCAATTATGTTTACTCATTTGTTAACGTATAAAAATATAATACTATTTTATAGAAAAATAATTTCTTTTAATAACCTTATATTTATATATATTTTTCAAGTTTTTACAGGTTTGCTCTAACTTTCATGAATGTATTTTATTAGCAATGAAAATTATTACCAACTATTATCCATCCAGACTTTACAAAGTGTTTCTAATCGACCCCCCATCTTTGTTTTCTTATGTATGGAAGGTAATATTGATACGTATTTCTCTTGTTTATATTCTTATTATTTTTCTAAGTTTGGTATTCCATTAATATATAATTCAAAGTTTTATTTTTACTACAAGGTAATAAGCCATTTGTTGAATTTTCAACCATCCCGGATGTCATATATTCACTGGATCTTAAAGAAACATTAGAATTTCCCAGTCACCTTTCCCCAAGATCAATTGTTAAAGATGGGTTTCACTCTTCAAGGTTTTCATTAACAGTGTCACAATATTCTAACCCAAACAAACCATGGTATCTTAGTTTAACCTCACCATCTTCTAGGGCTACTGCCAATTCTTCTTTAACCTCTGCATACATTAATTCGTTAAATGCCAGATCCATTTCCTTTGGATCACACATTGTTAAAACGTGTAATTATGCAACAACTACCAACGAAACCTTATTCCCATTTACTCCCAATCCATAGTAGGTTACCGAATCAGTTAAATTTTCTCAACTATAAACACCACAGCCTTCTTTTAATGAAAAATAATTTTCGTGTATGTTAAATATATTATAATTAATTAGTCAACAGATTATGTTATGATTAATCAGGTGATTAAAAACATTTAATTAATTTAATAAAAATGTTGTAAAATCATAATTGCTTCATCACGCTTGTGAGCGTGACTACTTATAGATTTCTATACACTGAATGTTACTGTATAATAATTAATAACAATTAATAATGCAGTAATATGTGTGTGTATATATTTACTATTTAATTGATTAATTATATTTTAAAACATCAATCAATTAATTATATATTAAGTATTATTAATTATAACTGAATAAACATAATAAAAAATTTATAAATAAATATATTTTAATAAAACAATTATTTTATTATATCGTAATTACTATTAATTATATCATAATTAATTTATTACATATGATTTTGGTACATTAAATTTATAAAATGAAAAATTTTGTCACTCTATACTTACCTAAGTAATCAATCTATTAATTGTAATTTAATTAGTCAATTACTTATATATAAATTACACTTGATTTAAAATGACAAAAATATATGGAATAATTAGTAAATAATTCAGGATAATGATTAAAATATATAATAAATATTAAATATATTGTATTTTTTTTTTGCTGGTATTTATTATTCACTCAGTCGTTATTCATTAATATTCATGCCTGTGACTATTAATTCATAGGTGTGACTGGGTTGTTATTCAAAATATATAAATTTATCATTTTTTGTTTGATCATTGATTAAATAGTAATTAAAATATTATTAATTAGTTTTGATTAATTATAATATGTTTAACACCAACCAAAAAATAGTTTATTCTTTAAACTATAATTGATTAAAATATAATTAATTAATTAATTATGTAATTTTACTTTAAGTGTTGATAATTAAAATAAAATAAAATATTTAATTTATAAATTTCAATTTATTTTAAAAAAATATTTATCATTATAATTAATATAATTATTTTTTGTAATTCATTATTAGTCAAGGCGTGAAATGTTTTTCATATATTTTAATAAATCAATTAATTTATTACATTCTAATTAGTATCAAAATTAATTAGTTAACTATGATTTAAGTATATTTCAATTATAGAATGAAAAAAAGTCACTTTATAATTAGTTAAGTAATCAATCTATTAATTATAATTTAATTAGTTAATTAATTATATATAAATTACACTTAATTAAAAATGACAAAAAAGTAATGTGCTAATTAGTCAATAATGCAAGGTAATGACATTTATACTAATATACTAATTGATCAATTAGCTATAAGTTATTTAACACATCAATTAATTAATTATATATTAATTGTTATTAACTATTAACAAAATAAAATTACTGTTAAAGATCAATAATTAATTTATAAATAAATTATAGTTTGATAAATAAATAAATAAATATTATATTATATTATATTATAATTTTCATTATTTAGACCAAAATAAGCTAATTAATTAATTAATTATATTTTAAATACGTAATTATACTTTAATATGTGTTACATATATTATAATTAATTAAAACCAATTAATTATATTTTAATTAATTAAAATATTGCTTGACCAATTGCATTTAAATTTTGATCATTTTCATCTATGATCACATTATATTGTGTTAATGTTTTTTTTTTTGGGATAATATTGTGTCAATTTTTCTTTCATTACCATAATTTTTTTGGAAAATATAAAATGCTATCTATTTAATATTTTTCCCATCAACTATTATATGATAATTTCAATTTTCATCTGTAGTTTTTAATTTAATTTTAATTTTGAATCTTCAGTTTATTACATTTTTACCAATTTTATTTGTGATTGTCTAATTTGTTGTTTATAAATGTGATTAAACCCTTGATATTCATGTTTATATAGTTAAATAGCAGTTAATTAGATTTTACAATTATATTGTGTTAATGTGTTACATTTGTAGGATTATATTATGTTAATGTATAACATTTTAGGATAATTATATGTTAATGTTTCATTCATTATTGTAATGTTTTGTAAAATGCAAGTTTTTTTCATCAACTGAAATTTTGAACCTTCAGCTGGAGTTTTGAACCTGGAGTTTTTAAGGAAGATGAGTTAAGGATACATTCATACAAATGTTTAATCGAATCATTCTAATTACTTCATTAAAAAACTTTATTTACTGATTGTATAAATAACTTATTTATAAATAACTTATTCATTTTTATCACATTTATTTTTTTATTATTTTAATTAAATATTTAAAAAGTACCTTACATTATCATGATAATACTGATGATTAATATTATTGATTATTAATTATAATTATTAAACTTGTTAGTTTTAAAATTTTAATATTATATTATATTATGCTTTTAGTCACAGGCGTGCGGTTTTTATTCATTATTAAGTATATATACTAAGGGCGAAGGGGATGGACGACCACGCAATCCACCCCCTCCGTCCATTTAATCTCACAGTTGAATAACTCTGAATTAAATCCCGTCATGAACTCTGGAAGTTTCTACAGCAATCACGACGTTCTTTCTCTCTCCTTCGGCTTCCTCTCCTTCTCCACGGTTGGTCCTCCTCCTTTTCTTTCTTCACTCTCCAATCTCTCTTATTGTCACCGATTAATAACTCTTCCCATTACGCTTCTCGAGTACCCTAACCTTCTATCCAAAAATTCGTTGTTTTCTCTATCTTCTCTAAACTCCGATCCACACCAAGTTACTTGGACCCAGACTCTGCCCCCGAAAGAGACACCATTACTCAGTGTCTAAACTCTTCATGTCCGCCCATCACTGGCCTGTTAATACTTTCTTGCATAATATAATTCAGGATCTTGGAATCTAATAAATTTTCACAATAATATATGCGTACCTTGATCCATCGTATATCTGAAACTTGATAATCTTCTGTAATCTTCTCAAGATATCCTCTAGATTTTGTTTTCTCTCTCTTTGCCTTTGTTTTGTAACTTTCCGTATGTTTTGATGGAGAGACATATGGAAGACTTTATAGGTAGAGAGAGAGAGGTAGTTATTTGTTTAAAATTCAAACAACACCTCCTTTGATTATCATTATCTTTACATTCCATCAATGTAAATACATCATAGTATTTATTTTAATTAAACCTAATATCTCTTAGTCAAATAACTAATGGGATTTAATATACTTATATGATTAAACCAAAATACATGGGTCACATATAATGAAATTATCTAACAGTCTCCCACTTGGCCCATATAACTTAATCATGGCTTAACAATATAACATAATAAGCATATAGTTAAACTTAAATCCCCTTTATTTTCTTTAAGCGCAACATTAATCATAATTGTTGGAACCCGATCCGAAGATCCGATCCCAATCGCAAGACAAAACGAAAGGGGTCGATAACAAAGCAAATTCAATGCAGAGAAATTGATTCCGAAGCGGAAAACATAATAGAAATGAACGAATTGAATAACAAAGGTATCGGAAATGAAACAAAGCTTTCTCGAAGTCAAGAGCAAATCGGATCGAAAAGAAAACAAAAATAGCGAAGCGAAACGAATACGAATACGAAGCAAATCGAATACGAATAACAAAGCGGATAGAACGAAATCGAATTGAATAAAATACAAAAGGGAATCGAACTGAATTAAATGCAAGCAAACAAAAAGAAGACGAAACGAAAGCGGATCAAATACAGAGACAAGCGTAAACGGATCCGACATCCGATAACATACATTTTAACAAACGAACACGTTGGAAACCTAAACTAACTGATCCAAAATTTAGTATAATTTTTTTTCTTTTTCTTATATTCATTTTTCCTTGAAGTCAATCAAAACATACAATTTCCTTTTTCTTGAAAATTATCTTTAATCAAATCCCTCATATCATAACGAACTTTGAAACAATCATATAAATCGCTAAATTCATCTTTTAAGCATCTAAATCTTTTTTTTTCTTCTTTTCCAATTTATTTTCTAACGAAAATTCGGCAGCATAACGGCTGCCTTTGACCTAACCCAAAACCTGCAAGGTGTTCAAAAACACTTCTATAATCCCAAATACGGCTCAGAATCATCGGACTCTCCTGTCCGGAATCCAAACACTAGCAAAACACACGTCTATACCTAATACTTCCATAATTCTCAATTAGTCAACACAACAATCTCATTATCTATATCCAAATCACAATCATCATATTTATAATCAATATACAATCCCCATCATTCATAAATGACAATTCAATCTAATTAACCATTCATAAATGACACAATTCCAGAAATCGAATACGTTATACTCAAATCTCTTCCATAAATTTCTTAAATACACTTGTCCAGAACTCATAAAACATTCGTATAATGACTTACACAACACACTTAATGGCATTCCAAGCCCAAAATACATAAAATACACTTTGAACAAAAACGAACAAAGGTCCTTTCTTTCCTTCATCCGATCTCCTGCACGAAACCTGGAGATGGGGATGAAAGAGGGGTGAGCTACACAGCTCAATGGATAACACATTTATAATTTGAAAAATAAGCAGAAATCATTTTTCGTAAACTTTTTGCCAAAAGGCTTATTTCCAAACTTTACAACCTCTCAGACATTTTCCTCAAACCTTTCAATATTTTTCAAACTTTTCATAATAAATTTTACTTTTTCATTTCTCAAATTTTAAACATGAATGCAGCACACAGAAACAAATCAAAAACACGTAACATATCAAAATGGTCTGGTTTGGTACGAAACAGAACGTACTGCACATTCCCGCATAGTGATCCTGTGCAGTCGTGAACAGAACGTACTACACTTTCCCGCATAGCAGTCTCGTGTAGCCGTGAAGGGAGTCCAAAATCGAAACTCCGTGCCACTAGCGGGCAGCCGGGAGAAGGCTATAAACGAATAGAGACAGTGCACTGACTCACAAAGACCTGACCAAACCCACTTAATCACATAATTCACACTTGAAAACGGATTGCCCAAAGGTACATTTTGAAACTTTATTTTCTCACATTCACATAATGCATACAATTCAATCACTATAATCCATTCAATCAATTCAACAATTTTGCATAATTTATCAATGCATACACAACAAATGAATTTTTCAGAAATTTCTACCTAATTCATTAAATCATTTGAAAACAATGAATTTAAACTTGTACTAATTTCTCAGAAATCATTCGAAAATCATATTTTCAAAAATTAATCAACATTGTTTTCAAACATTTACAAAAACAATAATTTATAAAAAATTCAATTTTTGCTTTCTTTAAATTTTTCAAAATTTCTTTCTTTAATTTTTCAAAATTGCATGTATAGCTTACAAATCAAAATATAAATATGCTACCCACATCGAATTAATGTCAGAAACTT
>JANJEY010000007.1:33423801-33433844 GCA_024703695.1 Erythroxylum cataractarum
AGAGCTCATCATCCAATTCCAACTCTAAGGTCCTCAAACAATTAACTTTCAGGTCTTAGTTCAATCTCGCTGGTGTTTTGAACCCGATTCAATTAGGGGCCTATTACTCTCATTTGGATCATCCTAAAATCGTGGAAAAATTCATGGAGATAGTAGACCTCTAGATATACAACTTATATGTTTTGAGTTTCTCTATATTAGCACGTTAAACAGCTCAAACAAATTAAACAAATGGAGCCACGAATCTATCTTTGCAATCTCAAACCATCCCAACTCAAGTTAATCATCATTTTTGTTCAACTTAGCCATGCAATTCACCTTAAGTAACATCACAAGTAACTATAAAACCATCATATAAACATATTATTTACCTTAAGCAAGCTTCCACTCTTCTAGACTTCACAATCTCACAATCCTCTGTAATTCTTTCCACCACACAATCATCATCATTACTTTGCAAGGGAAGCTAGGTTAGGCTCTTATAAGCAAGATGAAGAGCAACAATTTTGGCTAGAAAAAATGGAGAATTCAAGGGAGGAGAACCCACGAAGGAGAAGAAGAAAAACTCACCAAAACACCTTTGTTTTCCTCTCCAACTTAGAAGTGTCGAGAATATAGCTTGAAATCAATGTGGGAGGATGACTCATCATGCCACTTGGCATGAAATAGGAGAAAAAGACAAAAATTGATAGTGACTTTAAAATAAAGAACCCTAATACATGTAATTTCTAACTCCATGGTCCCAATTATAATCCCAACGTCATTTACTCAATATTCCAATGTCATTGGGCAGAAATTTTCGATACCGGAAACCAATCAGTTCGCCACTTGACGATTTTTTCAGTCCGAAAATTTTCCCGAAAATTGTCTATCAATTTCTAAAATTTTCCCAAAACAAAAATATAAAACACAAACCCATCCACTCTGAATAAATTTCCAAACACGACAACCATATATTTTTCACAAAAATCTCATTTAAGCACATAGACCGAGAAATGTCATGAATGAATGTACAATTATTGTTATGAGCTAGGATTCCCTATTCATGTGTATGTGCACCGTATCTAATGCATGAGTATGAGATGTGTTGTTCCAATTTATTTGATTGATCTCACATATACCAAATTTTTAGGGTTCTAATCCTTTGTATGGAACCAGGATGTTACAATTAACATTATTGAAATATACCAACATTAATTATCAAAAAATTACTTTTGCTTAGTGATTTTCCCCCTTTCTAGGAGGTTTACTGTAACCAATAACAGGAGAAGGGTGCAACATCGTTTTTCCTGTACAATAATAATAAGCAAGCCAAATTGTTTAACTTTTAGAAGGCATTGGGAAAAAATTGCTCAAACAAATGGAAAAGACAAACCGAAACAAATAAACCCTAAAAACCAGTATGAGCTGCATATCGAGTGGCCTTCATCGGCTTTTTACTTTAGGCGCAATACTCAAGTGGATGTATATTTTCCATCAAGGCTTTCAAGTGTCAAATATTATAATACATCAATAGATACAAATGTAAACAAATATTCTAACACAAATATGCATTTACAACCAACAAAATTGTATGCCTATAAATGCATAAATAAATTTCCATACCTCATCCATATATAATACTAAAAGATGCATAAACAAATAAGGCATCATAAAAATTCATAGGAATGTCAAATCTTACCATATGCAATGGGTCAGTTATAGGCATCAAACCAAAAACATGCATATCTGATCGCACGGACATGATGTAACTAAGGCCGAATACATTTCAAATAAACATAAGAATGAGAAACAATTACCTTCTTTATCAAACAAATCAGCACTAGCTGCCTGACGCCACTCTATGTAGATACATTGAAAAGCCAGTGTTGAGTTACTAACATCGCCTGTCAAATAATAAATTCCATATGACTATGATATTGAAACATGCAATAGTGTATTCACTTAGCAAATAACAAATGATTCTTACCTTTTCTTTTTCTTTTTCAGCAAGAGCATGCGATAAGCTTCCTTCAGCCAAAAGCGTAGCCATTATTGACATTTTCCATTTTCAGGTGACAATAAGATCTGTCTTAAACACTGAATAATGCTACTTGTATATCTACCTATACAGTGCACAAAAGAAATTATAGCAATTAGAACTCAAATCACAGAGGTTAGGAAAATATATAAATCTAGAAGTTCGTAAGAAACAGAGGTCAATGGCAACAAAATCATAGAGGTTTCATTATGAGAAATGATAATAATAATAAAAGAAGAGAAGAAGAAGCCGATGGAAGAGAAAGAAAAGAAGCTAGAGGAGTCACCATAAAAGAAGGTTATGGAAAAGAAGAAAGGAGACTGAAGTGAGCTGCTTAATAATTAATATCAACAACATCAATAATAACATGCACTTGCAAGTCACTAAGTTATTTATTAATTGGTTTGATAGGTTTCAAATAAATGTTGCAGAGATACCAAAATTTATTACTTTGAGATTTTGTATGCTTTCCAGTTAATTAATCTTAAGATTTGTGTCATAATTTTTTATCGAGAAGTAATTGATGTTTACTAAAAGGTTAATAGAATAAATTGTAGCCGTTAGATAAATTAGGATCGTTGCATTCAGGACACGTTAAGAGAAGGAAGGACATTAGTATAAACTTAATTAATTAATTAACAACAATAAAAGTTATTGTAACATGCAATAGTGTATATATATATATAAATAACAATTTCTAATGGCATAATTAACAACCAATTAATAATATTTATTAATTAATAATAACACAATTATAACTAAACTAATAATTAAATAATAATATAAAAGGATTATTAAGAACATGTCTATTTATTAATTAACAATAACCATTCTTGTGAAAAAGCCTAGTAACAGAAAAAACAAAATAACACTCACAACTGTGCATGAGAGTTATGCCTATGACTATATATATATTTAAAAGTTATTGGAAGAAAATGGAGGAGTCTATTAAAAAATTTAAAATGACATAATTAACAACCAATTAATAATTAATATTAATTAAAAATGACACAAATAAAACTAAATTAATAATTGAATAATAATATCAAAAAAATGTGTATATATACTTAATAAATAATAATATGAAAGGATTAATAAAGGTTAGATAGTTAATATAAATATAATTCCAAATTAAGTAGTAACTAATAATCAGTAACAATTAACTGACATAATTAATTTGAATAATCATATATGTGACTTATTAGTCCCAACCTTGAAAATGATACCAATAAAACTAAATTAATAATTTAATAATAATATCAAAAGAAATGCATATATATACTTAATAAATAATAATATGAAAGAATTAATAGACATTAGATAGTTAATAAGAAGATAATTCCGAATTAAGTAATAACTAATAATAAATAACAATTAATTGACACAATTAATTTAAATAATCGTAGCTGTGACTTATTAGTCCCAAATGTGAAGAGCGATATTGTACTATTGTCACTAATATATATATATACTTAACGTCATATATATATAATTAATATTAGTATATGGTCCTCAATAATATAATAATAATAATTAATTAGATTATAATTAATTAATTAATTAAATTTTAATTGATTAATCAATCACTTATTGCTTAGTTAATTAATTATATTTTAATTAATAAATTAATTAATAATATTTAATAAAAAAATTTATAAAAATATATAGGTGTATATATATATGACACACCTGTGACACATCTCAGATTATTTATACTTCATAAGGAAGGGAAGTTGAAGTCACGGCTAATAAGTCACAAGCATAACGATCAGATAGAAGTGACAGCCGTTGGATCAAAAATACGGTAGAATGGAAATGCGTGTTTATCAATATCATTCTACATTAGTATATATATTTAATAAGCGGAAAAGATTGATTTTTATCGAAAGAAACCAGAAACGATGCTATGCTATCCGATAGGCTCCTGCCACGTGGAAGATAATCGATCCATCGAGCTTGTACTAATGTCATCTGACTTCTCTCCCTGCACGCGTTCTGCCCAAGCTGACTGACGGACAATGGCGTCAATTCTCGACTGGCCACCACCCCCTACTCCGCCACAGCTGCATACTCCCCATCGACGTCCTTCTACTTGCTCCACTTTCTTAATACCCATCTCTCCAAATCTCACAGGCCGCCACATCACTCCTTCTCGTCAAAACCAACGATCGGTAAGTCTTCCAAGCTCCCTTTTTTTTCTTTTTTTTTTTCTATCATTGTAGTGCCAAGTTTAACTTTCTGGAGTGTGAACATCTTAACTTTCTATTATCAGTGGTTCACCGGTTGGGTCTTGGTGCTTAAGCATCACTGCCAAACTGATGCAGTGGCTTCAATTTGCAAACTTGTTAACCCTAGTTTTTGGAAAAGCATTTGGTGTTATTCCTCTTAGCCTTTTGTGTACTCTCACGTTGTAGACAAAAATAGATTGGATATTGCTGTCTGCAATTGATTGGACTTCTTATTTTTTAGAGCATACTCCTGATCAGTTCAATCGTAATGTTTCACTGCAAGTAGCATCGTGTTGTTTGATATCGAGTTCTCTAAGATTGCTTCTCACAACAGTATTTTTTCTATTATATATAATCAGACTAAAGCTTTTGCAGTTCTAAGGAGAAGTGCAATGGCCTTGATACTCTCAAGTTATGTCTTCTCAGAAGTGGATTTCAACAGCATTGCATTTGCTGAACCATTCGTTGGGTTCAGGGAGTATATTGACACTTTTGATGGTTATTCATTCAAGTACCCGAAGAACTGGATTCAGGTCCGAGGTGCAGGAGCTGACATATTTTTCAGGGACCCTTATGTCCTGGACGAAAATCTCTCAGTAGAGCTTTCATCTCCTTCATCATCTAATTACAAGAGTGTTGAAGACTTGGGTCCACCACAAGAGGCTGGAAAGAAAGTTCTTAAGCAGTACTTGACAGAGTTCATGTCTACTAGACTTGGTGTCAGGCGAGAATCCAACGTTCTATCGACATCTTCCAAAATTGCAGACGATGGAAAACTTTATTACCAAGTTGAGGTGAGGCCGGGCATTATGTTTATGTGTAAATCTTTATTTACATGCCTCTGGGAGCATGCCAAAATCCGGTGCCATTGCAGCTTTTATTTTCCATATTCTGCTTATGCATTGTTCAAAGACGCGTTTGTTGATTCTTGGTGTTGGACTGTTGTTACCAGGTGAACATAAAGTCCTATGCTAATAACAATGAGCTGGCTATAATGCCACAAGACCGAATAGCTAGTCTGGAATGGAACAGGCGATACCTATCAGTTCTTGGAGTTGAGAACAACCGGCTGTATGAACTGAGACTACAGACACCTGAAAGCGTGTTTATGGACGAGGAAAATGACCTTCGCCAAGTCATGGATTCCTTTAGGGTGAACAAAGTAGCAGTTTGATCAATTTTTAGGTCTTCCGAAGTTTGCTCATTATTTTGAACTTTGAGAATCTTTCATTCACCTTGTTTTTCCCCCCATTATCTCATTATTCAACTTCAATGGCCAGGAAAAGTATGGTAATTATGATTCTGCAAATCTTTCTCAATATATGATCATGTTCTCGTCATTGAATCAAAAGTAAAAATATTCTCCTGCATGCAATACAAGAAAGTTCAATGCCTTCTGCTGAAAACAGGAGTCGCACGGCACTGACATTCCAAATTTGTATAAAAATAACGTTCTGCAAAAACAAGTATTTAAGTATTTACTACGTTATTTTGGCCTGTAGATTATCAAACAAGTTTCTAATTTCTAAACGAAAACAAGGCAAATATATGAAGCATTGGACTGGCATCACATTGTAGAATTACTAAGAACAAAACCCGTTACAGAAACAGAGTTAAACCAAAAAGGTTGAGAGGAAAATTGGATCTATGATCTTATTTCATAAGATCCTCCCCGTGTGAGGGCACGGAAACCCTTATAAAGACGTTGAGGTATAACTTTTGGATCGAGCTTATCAATTCTCAGCCCCGAGAGGGCAACACCCTGAATCCTAAAACTCACTTGGAAGGTAGGAAATACATGAAGACGCTCCAACCCTGTCTCGAGCACTAATGTCCCAGATAATGCAGGAGTCTTATCCTTCGGTATTCGATCAATTGACCAGGAGCATGTCTGCAAACACATGTTAACAAACAATAGTGAGCCTGCCAGAAAACATTTCTTGCTGCCAACGAGATCTAGATATTTCCTCAAAACATTTCTTGCTAGGTAGTAATAGTAGCGATAATAGGATAAGGGAATGCAAGAGCACTGAATATGTAGTCATCGTTATTTCCACCAGACCTGAACTAGGACGTCTGTTTCCTAACATAAGTCATTATTTAACCTTCTTGTTCTGCATCACATTTTAGTTTTTTCCTCTACATAGACATTATTTAAGTTAATGGTCGATTTCTGTACTACAATGGAGCATAAAATATTGGTTAAGAATACCTTATTAGAGAAGATGTTCACTAATCCATGATTTGCCGTCAGATCAGCTGATAAAACACAAGAAGGCAGTTGAAATTGCACAGTTATCAAGTCAATCATCTTTCCAGGGTCATTACGTATCCCAACCATTACGTTTATTCGAGAAGTCCCGGCAGCAGATGTAAACTGTGGCTTTACATATATTGGGGTGCTTTTCAACTTCTTAACCCTGACAAAGGCAAACAGTTACTGTGATTAAAAAGAACATATATTAAATTAAAGTCACGAAATAGCAGCAGAATGCAAGGCGCTTTTGAATCATTGCAAAAATTATTAATATAATTTGTATTTATGTCCGATAAACTACTATGAAATTGCGCTGAGACAAAATAGCAAAGGCACGAATCTTGATAAAAAACCTGTAACTCATGAGCTTAAACAGTCCATCAGGAGGTACAAAGGACAAGATTTGATCGGATTCCCAGGGCCTAAACCGAACACATGGATGAAATCTCACGTCATCCAGAATAGATGGATTTGAAAAAGACAGGGTCAAATCAGGAACACCAGTAATATGGGAATTGACTTGAACTTCACCATAAATCTCACATTTCACCAAGGTACCATCCCTGCCGTTGCATTATATTAGAAAAAAGCCTTCACAGAGCACAGTAAGATGAACCATTAAGGAAAACAAAATAGTGTGCATGATTATGATAGGCAAGTTTCTTTAACTTTAAAGGCATACCCATAAACCAATATCTAGGTAAACATGAATATAGGAGAAGCGAAAGAGACAATCAATAAAAAACTTGAGTAGAAAGATCGTATACCTTCAATGATGACTAGTAGGGGCATATCCTTTAATGGACTATAACTTTCAAATACTTTGATACAAAATTAATACGGTCATCGAGTATACTGAATTCATGCTTAAAAGAGTTGAATTCCAAATTGTTCATAAAACAAGAAATGACATTAAGAACTAGTTTTCATCCAATTGATGATTTGTGCCACTAGACTACTAATTAGATTCAACCAATTAGAAACTGGGAAACTAAAATTTCAAACAAGTGATGTAGATACGGAAACCCACAAAAATGGTACCTACATTTCCCCTTGAACAGATTTTATGAGCATAGGTTGAACCTGTTTATAATTGCGTCCATTTCTTCAACAAGATCAACATACACTTCATTATTTGCATATTTTACATCAGTTGTTCTCCATGGAACACAAGAAGCTGTTGCCCCTGGAAGGGTGTCGCTCACATTTGAAATGTTTCCAGTAACAACACTCAACACTTTGCTAACAATATTTGGCGGGGCTATCATCTCTCTCAAGATGTTAGGTTCTGTTGTCAGCGGAAAGCCATTATCTATCATCTCATCCAGAAGCTGGAAATTCAATGAAAGTGCAGGTTGTCTTTAGTCCAAGCATAAAATTGAAGGCAGAAATCTGAACTAAAAAGATTTTTTTTTTCAATTTCACTTTTCTTTTCATCCCAAATAGATGTGTAGAATTATTTCATGAAACAAAATTTGCGCTGAAATTATACCTCGTACACAATAACAAAATTATCCTTAATCAAATCTTCATTGAGCCCTTCGAGATAATCATTGAGGACATCAGCCACCCTGCAAAGGAACTGAAAATCAATGGCTATATGTCAAGAATTTTGATGCCGTTTAAAAGGCACATAATTTTTTTTCGGAAGCCAAAGTATTGAAAGGATTTACCTCAACAGCCATCAAAGGAGGCATTTCAACTTGGGTACAAGCCAGAAAAGTGATCCCCCCACGAACAATTTGGAACAAGTAATGTGTAGGGGAAGCAATGACTGGTTGTTGCTGTCCAAAATGAAAAGGTCAAACTTTTTGGGTAAAAAGATATATGTTACCATCTCAAGGAGAGCTGAAATTACATACGTTACCAAATCAATGTTCTGACGAACAGTAGAGAACAGGAAATGAGTAACAGAATCATAGGCGTTCCCAACATAATTGATAAATTAAAAGAAAAAGAAAAAGAATTGAGCTTTAGACCAAAAAAAAAAACAGATTGGAACCAAACCCAGAAGTTGAATTTGAATTAAAGCTAAAAGGGAGTAATTCTACCACCATAGCTGTTGTGTAAGTTACCTTTAAGGAATCACCTCGAGAAAGAACTTGATCCCAAAACCAAGCACAGATAGATCTATCGACCCAATGCCCAGTCAGCTGCTTCTCTAGCATTACCTCTCTGCGACATCGATATAGATGCAATCAACAGGTCAGACAGCAATGCAGATTCGATTGTAGAGTTGAAGAGCTCAACCTTGTTTAACATGAATCGATGATTAACATAAACTTACCCAGTTTCCGAGAGAAGAAATATACACTGCAACATGTCTGTGTATGCAATTGAGATTCAAACGAGCAAATCCAAGTGGCGTAGTTCTTGATTTGGAGATTTTGGAAGCGTTCCGATTGATCGTCTTCCAAAATCTAATGTTCGCGCTGTGTTCTCGTTTAATTCTTTTTATTTACGTTTACGATAAATATAATCTACTTTTAATTCCCATTTAGTTCAAATTAATAACTTTTTTTCAATAAATTAATAAAAATAACACATAAATTAAGGTATTGCCAGAGCGTGAATATGCTTAAAAATGACGTATTATTAGATTTTTCTTAACTCCGCTTTATTATAAAAACCCAGATTAAAATTGCGTATTATTAGATCTTTCCGAACTCCATCTTATTATAAGAACTCAGCCTCCACTCAGAACAACGAGAAACCCTACTTATATGGGTTCAGATCTTTTGTCCCACTAAACTTAGCCCTATTTAAAACGTCCTTCTGTCCCACTAAACCTGGCCCTATTTAAACGTTGACATTTTAATTTTAGCACAGAATAGGTACATAATTAGTGCTTCAGACGATCTGAAGCCCTACTTATATGGGTATGTGTGAGCGTTATCTGCACGTCTATTCACATCAATTCAGAAATTCCCATTAGGATGTTTAAATTAACTTCGATTTCGAGTCTCCTAACTTTCCTCCTTGGATTCTGAAGTAAGAAAGGCACGCTTAGCTTCAGCATTGCCATTTGATAATTGAGCTTTTCTCTAGATATTTGGTTGGAAGTGAGCAAATTCATCGCAGAAATTTTTCATAGAAAATGTTCTCCAACGATTCACCAATTTTTGATTGTGATAGAAACAAAAATGCTTTGCTATTAGTTAAAATTCACGAAATCATACCAATTACTGAACAAATAAAAGCCTAACCACAACAATGTCAACAACTTTCCCTGGCAATAGGCATGCTCTTAGTCTTAGGTGGAGGCTGTTTGTGAGCGATGGAGAAAGAGAGGAGAGATCCTGCAAAGCAAATATCTTCACTCCAAGTCAAAAAGTAAAGTTATTCTTCTAGTCGGATCACCTTTTTTCCATCGTTCTTGACACAAAAACCATTTAGACTTTTCAAATTTTGATACACAGCATGCTATCTCGTATTCCTACTGCAGTATTAAAGAATAATGAAACTCAATCCTGGCATATTTTGTACATTCCCGTACTTCTAGCATGTCTATCAGAAGGGTACCCCTTCTGATTCATGC
>JANJEY010000007.1:33513605-33528054 GCA_024703695.1 Erythroxylum cataractarum
ATTTCAAAGTCATCAAAACCAATCACTTCATTTGTCATCAATCTCCTTTAAATACAATAACATCTACAACACAATACTTATACAAACACACTCATTGAATTCCATTTTAATAATTCTAATTTCCATCAAAAGATCGGGGTCCAACAGTCTGCGTCTGCAGGAAGAGGAGGAGGAAGACAGAGGCAGCCCTAAATAATAATCAAAACGACGTCGTTTATATTAAGTGAGGGGCGCGTATCCGACGTTTCCACCGACGCCTTTACCGACAGAAATGGGCGTCGGTACATATTGCTGTCAAATTCAGCGACCGAATAGTTTTCGGTCGCAAAAAGTTTAACGCACACCTAATTTCTCAGACGGTTCCGTTTTTTCGGTCGGTATTTCTAACGGTTTATATACCGTCGGTATATTTCCGTCGCTATTTCTCATTTTTGTTGTAGTGTATAATGACCACCTGTGACCAACCCGATTTTGATCGCTATAACTTTTAACAACAATTTTCTTACTTTTAGCAACCATTAATAATAGTTGTTGAAACTAATTTTTCTTGTAGTAGAGGTTATGAAAGTTTGTCACCTTTTCTCTCACCAGAAAATTTCAAAGTTTCTCCTTCTTCCTAGTTTTCAGCTTGCTTTCAATGCACATTTTAATTCGTTGCCCTTCTTTCATACACAGAGCAATAACTCAGTAATAATGACAACAACAATAATTTTAATATATATAATTCCTTATTTTGCGAATTTCATGTCAGTGATGAGGGAGGAACCTTTGTATATTAACTTTAATTTCAAAGGTAGAAACATGTTTTCACAACCTTAAAGATTGGATAAGAAAATTTAATGGGCAATGAATGGACAATATGACGATGAAGTTTCATTAAAGAAAAAGAGGTCAGACAAAAATGATTGAGAAGGACGTGCACTTGCCCATCGGCCATCTCCCAAATTCTACAACATCCATTTGTGGGGTATATTGCTGAGTAAGTGAGAGAGCAGTTGAAGTCACTGCCACCAACTTTGATGGATCAAAAACTCCTACTTTATATTTTGCATTAGGATTTAGGACCCACTAGATTTCCTGCATATTATGAAAAGCAGTTCCACAGCCAATGGAACGTCATCGGCTGGGACGGTTGGCTTCTCATGGTTGGTCATCTATTATTTAGTCACCGAAAGTGGCAGACAACAATTATATAAGTGACAATACTTGTCTATATTAGTATGTAATCTTTTGAAGGTAATGGTGAATTAGAATTTTAAATAAAGGTAAAATTGCATAATCTTGCTGAATAACTTCTTTAATGTACGTGATAATTACTACTATTTAGTTAAAAAACACATGTAAATTGTGATCCTTGACAACGTTTGAAATTTAAGTGCTAAGGAACGTGAGAACAAAGAAGATCTGAACTTTTCCACCAAAATCCCAACGCTCTTGGACTCTTTAACACTTGTCGTCTACTCCATATTTTGGTTTTCAAGCTCGACACTTGGAAAAACCCATTTGATTCCACATTTTCAATGCAAGTCCTGTCGGTGACGGATGGCTGGCGAAATGTTGTCCTATACCACCAAACACAAATTAAAATCACGAACCTCTAGCCACTCTAGCGCTGTTCGTGGTTTGCAAGTAGCCAGTTTTTAGCACCTTTGCTTGGAAGATGATGGCTGGAGGAGGAAACTTTAACTTTTCCCATTGGACATAATGACTGTTCTTATGACATCGTCTCATTACTGAAGCAAGTAATTAAGTGGTGGGCCTTTGAGATTCAGGGTTTGATTTCTGTTTTTTTTTTTCAAGTTGCCAGTTAAAAAAATGATTGCTTTCAAGCTCCAACCGCCACATTGATTAATGATCCACTCTGCACACTTCAACATCCTGAGGAAATTATTTCAATAAGATTCCAACATGTCAATCCGAAACATACAAGAAAGTCCAGCGTTACAGAAATGATAAAATCATTGGCAAAATTACAAGGTTTTCTCGATCTTCAGGATTGGTCTGAGCTTTTGAAACCAGGGTCTGTCTTGGAAATTGCTAACTTAGAACCGATCAAGTTTTCCGAAACATCTAGGTAGCACGTTTTTCAAGCTGTCATCACATCCAGAGCAGATTCTCCCATTTAAGCAAAAGGAAATATTAGCTTTCTGAACTCGAAAATGTTGTGAATAAGCATCAACGAACAGACAAGAAATCAGAATGAAGCAAAACTATTACTCACAGGTAAAACTAATTGCTTAGGATGTTCATACATAAAAATATTAGAAAACAATCAAAAATCTTGCGAAATCTACAATCATTTTATAAGAGTATAATATCCACTTCCTCTACGAATTAAGAGGCAGACTTGATCCAGAAAAACTAGAAGCCCGCTTATGGAAACCCAGCAATGGATATATACAATTCAATTAAGTAATGACGAACACATGAACTGGAGCAGTGATCACTCATCATTTCGCCCCATATATTTTAACGGATGGCAGTTTCTTCTTTGACATCCATCTTATGACCAGTTTTGTTCCGAGTAGGAGGCAAATCAATGCTTTGCATAACCATTTCAGCTAGCTTTTCCTTGGCAGGTTGAATTGGCAAACTAATTGACAGCTCTCCTACTGATGCTAGTTTCAGTATCTCAGATTCGTCTAATCCCTTCGCTGGCCCTAGACTCAATCGTTCTGAACCATACTTTGTCAATGCATCTTTGAATTTTTTGATCTGTAAAAACAAGGAATGATATAATGAGCAGCCAATAGATGTATGGAAGATTAAGGGAAGAAATATAGTAAATAATACAGAAACTTACAGTTGAGTTCGTGCAGCTAAAGCTGCATACTCGACCATCGGCTCCTCTATAAAATCTAAAGAAGGGAAGGACATGAATGTTAAGGACATGGCACATGGTCTTGAGCTCCTCATAATTCACTTTCAGAAAAATAGCACCGGGATTAGTTTCAGACAACTGACAGATCTGCAAAATTTTATAGATGGACAGAGATTAACCCACCAAAGGTTGCCCCAGAATACCGACTTTTAAGAAATTTGATTAAATGATTAGATTACTCGCACAGAGCAAAGTTTGAAGCTTTGAGCATCTAAAGCAGGACTCAAAACATTCGATATCTATTATGTTGCTCTTAATACAAAATGAGTTCTTTAACAAAGCAGAGAACTGATTATACCTTGGGATGGAGAGTTTTACAGCCTCCACAACCAGGAGAATAGAAGTCGACAACGACCAAGTTATCACCAGCATATAACAAGGAATCTGCAAGTTCTTGAGCTGAATGGATCTCTATCATATTGGGCTTAAAGTTCTTTTCCCACCATCTCATAGCTCTGCTCTCACCGATCGAAGCCTGTGCCTGAAGAAAAAGAGATTTCAGCGTCGAACCCAGAAATTATCTGTAAAATGAAGAATTGCAGAATAGAGATAGAGACTTTTTCTCACTTGGACAGGGAAACGTTTAGGGGATTTAAAACTCCAAATTCTCAAAGTCTTTTGATCTGATAAAACTAGAGGCTTCCTCATAAAATCACCTACGCGCAGAACTGCGAAACCTTCTTGTCTGGAGTCCAGGATTCTCGTAGGGTCACAAGTAGGACAAATTCCACAAACCCCTTTGGTCTTGGAGCTGAAAACATTGTCATTCAGACCAAAAATGTTCAGGCCCTTATTCAGTGAGCATGCCATAGCTACCTATAACTTGTTTTCACTATTAGCAAGCTTGTAATACCATAAAACAACAAAAATTCCCCTTTGTTCTGGATCAAAATCCAGTCTTTGAACGAAACAAACAGAATCCCAATACAAAACAATTTGTTCTTGCAGAAATTAAAAAGCTTTCCAAGGACCCTGAAAACTAAATGAGACCCGCTCTAATTTTTCAAACAAAAATTGCAGACTACCAACAAAAGTTGGTTCTTTTAGAACACTATTGGAAGGTAGATGAAGAGAAAGCAAATGATTTTGTTAAGACGGTTCAATGTTTCAAGGGAGGAGAAATTATGAAAAGAAAAGGTGAAGAACTGGCAGAGAAGATGAAAATTTAAAGGAGGCAAGTGGGGTCGTCTAACATTATCCTATACAAAAAAGAGAGGAGTTTCTGTTATACAGTAAAATGGATACCGAATTTGAGCACTCTGTCTCTGTCTCTGTCGATGCATAGGTTGACCGATTTTCATGTTAATGTGTTGGCAGTGTCTATTTGCTTTCTCATTTTTCTGTCTTACGTAGCTAAACTGTGGACCGTGATTCGCCCATCAATTTAGGTTTTGGATAAGGCTTTAATCATTTCTGGGTAATTTAAATCGTCTTTTTTGTCATGTTAGTAACTTCGGTATTTACAATGGAGTCATTGGTTCCTTAAATTTTTTGGTAATTTAAAATTAATTTTGAAGGCACCTCACATCAACGGTCAGTTTATCAGCGTTTAGACTTTAGATTATTTACATTCCTGTTTTCTTTTTCTTTTTTTTTTCAGGTTAACCGTGTAAAAAGTGGAACTAGTTTAAAATTAACAAGAGAATTTTTAATTAAAATTGAGTGTAAATTAAAAAATTAAATTTACAAATTTTAAATTTTAAATTTTAAATTTTTTGGACCAATTTGGACCTAACATAATATTTTAACTTGAAATTCGTATAAAAATTCAAAAATTGGTACTCTAATTATTGAGTTTTAAATTAAATTTAAATATATAATTCAATTAAATCCATTTTTATCTCTTATTTTTTATTTATAAAACAGGTGAAAGGCAAATATGTTCAGATCAAATTTATTGATGATAGAACTTTTGGGTTATCATTGGATAATAACCAATAGTTTTATAATAGTGCATAAAATGAAAAATATAAAAATAAAATTTTTAATTAAATTAACCTTGAAAGATTACATTATAGTAGATTAAATCTACAACCACCTTATCTTTTATATATATACTACAAATTTTGAATTTAAATTGTATTAAAATAAAAATTGTGGTTAATTTGATAAAAAAAGAGATTGAAAATCAAAATATACTTAAATTAAAGTTTAAGGATGGTTTTAAACTTTTTTTTATATAGAATATTGAAATATGAATTAAAAATTTTATGTAAAATATTTAAATTATATCTGATTTAATTAAGAACCTTTAATTGAGTCTCTTTAAAATTATAAATACAATTTTATTTTATAACTCCCTCTTTTTTCATCTTCTTCACTCTAAATTTGTTTATAATTTACTTCCAAAAAATCTATATTTGATACGCTCAACGTATTTTGTACCATAACAAAATTTTTTGGAACTAATGTTGAAATTTGGAACTATTATCAAATGATGGAGAGTTATTCATTAAAATTAATTCCTATACACTAGGTCTTAATCAAAATAAATGATTAATCTTACTATTGTATATATTATATAAAATAAATTTATGATTATAAATTTTAATTTTATGGATTTGAAGCACATTTGATTCACTAAAATCTAATTTTAGTGCTCATTGTTTTTAATATCGATTCATTCATGTATAATTTTACTCCAACAAAATTGTGTTGTTTAATGGTGTTTAATTTATAAGCATGTATAACCAATTATTATCACTGGTCGGGTCGGTTATATTTGGGCCCGAGCCCAAATATGAAGGCCAATCGGTCAGTCACATGCTCATTGATTAATCCGGGCTTGATTCACACACTCATGGCCCATTAGCAGAAGGAAACTCCCATGTAAACACGTATTTGCCTAGACCTAGCTACAAAACCGTATATAAGGTATAATTCTCCCATAATTGAGGTAAGCGATCATAACCTAGTTCGTTTTTCTCTGAATTCATCGATCCCACCTTCACCAAAAAGCTTACTTGAGCGTCGGAGGGGCTAATCGGGACATCACCCCCGACGAGCCTTCCTTGTTTTGCAGGTATATTCACGCTGTATTCATCACAGAAGGTAGAAGACGATGGATTTCAATGGAAACGCACCGTTCAGCCAGAATCCGGCAGAACCAAGTTTTAATTTATAATTTTAGAGGTTATATAGGGTTAGAATCTCTGTTTTTAAAACCGGACCAGACCGGATCGGCCGGTCCGACCGATTTGTAGTCCGTTCTGATTTATGCCTCAAAACTGGTATTCAATTGACTCGGTGTGAATCGGTCAAAACTGGTCAATTGACCGGTCGGACCGGTTCGGTTCGACAATTTTTTATTTTTTATTTTATTTTTTATTATTTTTTTTATTTTTTAAAAATATTTTTAATATTATATATAACTAAATATAATTATTGCATAATTATTACGTCACAAACCGGTGGTTGAACCAGTCGAACCGGTCAAACCGATAACCAATAAGGCCACCAATTCGATGACCGGTCCGAGTTTCAGAACATTAGTTAGAATTACCCTTACTAGAAGCTATAACTTTTAATTCAAAGTGATAAAAGAGCTTCAGGTATAAGCTTGGTGCAATTATCATGTATCGTGTTCGAATTGCAGCACAATTATAATATATTAAATAATTAATATATACTATTTAATTATTTAATATATTATTTTTTAATAAAAATTATGAATAATTTAATTAAATTAAAAAATTAAATGTTATGGTTCATTTTTTAATATATTTTATATCAATTTTAAAATAAGTGAAAAGACGTAACCATCCATTTTAACATAAAAGAAAGTCATCGTTGTGGATATATTAGAGATAAGTAGGTCTCAACGGGAAATGGTACTACAATGAAATAAGAAATTGAGAAAGCTACGCTTAATTCAAGGCAGTTTTGTTGATTGACAGATTCATAAAACCATTCATGCAAGTGAATGATTTCCTCTGAGGCTTGGTGGCACTCAACTGATTCTTATATGATAATTCTCAACGTGCACAGTAGTTGTCTCCGTTTGGAGTTGCTGCTACTGGTACCTGCAGTTGCAGTTCAACATCATCCTTCTCGTCTTTCGCTCTTATTTCCTTCATTGCCTCAATGTTTTTCTGTTTCATCTCCTTGTCTTTCCCCCATAGAACCGCGTAGAGGCCCGCAACGATAAAAAATGACCCTACAGCTCTGGAATTTCATCAACTCATCAGTCCTTCATGCACAGTTCTCATACAAATATATCTATATTAAGTTGCTGTGATATACATACGTTCCAAGGTATAATTTCTCCTGCAGTAATGCCCAGCTCAGAACTGCCACTATAACCAGCAAAAGTGGGCTGAACACTGAGACATAGAGTGCACCCTTCCTCTGAATGCTCCATGAGGTGAGCGTAAATGCTAGTGCAGAACACACAATACCCTGTAAATGAATTTTTGATATCTCAATCAACCCGTTGATTGAGGGTTTTAAAATACTCGGATTGCAGCTTAACTTGTAATTAATTACCGCGTAAAGGGCTGCCACAAGCCTCCCTGGAGAGCGCAAGGACCAGTCGGACACACTATGATTGGCAGGCAAGCTAATGACCATAAGCTCAATGCTGCCCATGAAGCACAACAGTAATGTGCTTGTGTAAGGAGCTGGAAACTTCTCACTAACCTTTGCCTGCCAATGAAAAGATTCAGTTTGACTCATTTGTTCTCAAGACAAAAGCTTTTGAGTTTTTGAGAAACATCAATATAAATATGCTTACTTGAATAATGAACCATATCGCCCAAGAAGCGGCACTTGCCAATATCAATACAGGGCCCAGAAGGGAGTTTGGTTTGGTGTTGGAGCTGTTGTTTACCATTTTATCTGCATACTTCCAATGAATGCCTGATTCACCTATTTTGATCATGTGCCCATGATAAAATGACAAAAGCATTGCTCCTCCTACACATATTATAGTTCCTATCACTTTAGCTTGGCCTGATATTTTTTTCAGTCCAAGCAATTCTTGTCTGCAAAAGTATTCCAGAAAGACAGATAAGGAGCATATTCATGGAGAAAGAAAAAAAGGAGGGGAAAAAACAGGAACTAAACATTTCACTACCTAAAAAGGACAGCTAGAATGAAAGTGAGAGCAGGGAGAATATTGGTCAGTGCACAGCCAATTGTTGGGGTGGAATTTTCAAGCCCAACGAAGTAAAAAACCTGATTTCCTGTTACCCTGCATATTTCAGAAGATTCAGCTGTAGAGTATAGGTACAATGAACTCAAATCATAAGATACAGGATGATCTGTGAACCTCAAGAATCACTTACCCAGTAAGGGAACAAAGGAAAATCTGAAACAACAGAGGAATGGTGATCTTGGGTCTTGTTTTCCTATGACAGGTTATAAACAGAATAAGATTGCTAATGCAGCCATCTTGATAATGTTCATCGAGCAAACTACTTTTAACATCTAACACTTGAATTTGAGAAAGTTCAATTTCTCCATGGGAAATATAAAAATCTTTTTGTTATTGTCTCATTAAGTACTATCATTATTGTTAACCTCTTCATCTGTATGATCTGCTGTAGCATTTATATCCTCAGTAAAATAATTAGTAATCACGCAGTTAAGAATGCATTTAAACATGTCCAGTGTATGCCACCTTGAAAACGAAAAAAGAGGCCATGGTCTTGAAAACCAAAAAATGAAACTTTGCATGAAAGCAGAAGCTTCCACTTGTAAATTAAATGGCAGTAGCTGGCTTACAATACCACCACCAAGGGTTTTGACAAGTGGAAGCCATGCGTGACCTCTATGTAGTAACTTAATAAATACCACTAGCCTCCAATCAATCAAACATAAATCTTCCAGCAGCTGAACAACTGGACACATACTACTTTCAAGAACACGATTGCAAGTTGTGTTCTTTTTCAAATTTGTTTTACATAAAGAAATAAGTTAAAATTCATATGGGTCAGATGACACATCTCCATTTTTTATTTATATAAAAAGGACATCGTATTGATTACTGTTTTCTCAGGAAACAAACAAAAGCCAGGTATTTTTTGTATCCTAATTTGCTTTCTTAACCTGACTAAAGAAAACAGACAAGACCACTTAGTTCAGAAATGAAAGTGAGTACTTGATCAGAAACGCTCAGGTAAACTTGGAATAGGAGGAGAGAAAAGGAAAGTGAATAATAGAAATGAAGAAAGTTCATTGTAGGTTTCTATGAACCTAACTATTAGAACTATCTCAAAACATAATGCTGGCAGGATAACTTGAACTGTCTATATATTTAGATTAATCAACTCTACTCAGCCATTTAGAGTCGCAATGAAGAATTATAATACTGAATCTTACGAAGTACCTAGAAGCGAAAGATCAGAACTCCTTTACTTGAGAAGAAAAACTATGAAGATCAAAAGCAATAAGATGAGATATTATCCTAAACTCACGCTGCTTTCATGAGACAAGCAGATCATATTTTTACATGATGATATGCATGCAAAGCCAAAACTTGAACGCATGACGAAAACACTATAAACAAGGGGTTCCAAAGAACCTACCACTCTAGGAAATAAGCAGAGGGGACCATGGCTAAGGTGGCAAAGATTTGACGATAGGTAACCAGAACAAGTGGCTTCATGCCCGAGTCCATTGCAAGTTTTGATGTAATATTCATCCCTGCAAAGCCAACCTGAACAAGAACCATTGCCAAGAATGGAAAAATATCACTTACCTCCATTTCTTGACTGGTTCTTTCTTGTCCCTCTCAGATTAGAGTGAGAGCGACAGAAGAGGGTGAGAAGGTTTCATAAAAGGGATAAGAGATTGGAAATAAGAGATTCAACAAAATAGTGAAGCACTAAGCATAAAGATATATATAGAGATGGCAAGGAACAATTTCGGAACAGAAAGTGAAGGAAAAATGTCTGTGCATGAAGAAAAGAGAGAAACGGTTCAAGGTTTTCTTGCAAAACACCTGCGCCTTTTGCATGGAACCAAATGGTTGCCCCTATCATTTAGCTTACCATATATCATACCATGTTTTTAAAGCTACTTTCAGTTTCTATCTTGGGCTTGGTACCTCTTCCTTCCTTCACAAAATTCCCTTTTTTTTGTTGTGGGTCCATGCCATACTGTTTTTAGAAGTATAAATAAACATTTACTAGACAAGAGTGTTTAATGCCAAGAGGTCTCATTGTTATTCTCCTTCTCAATCACATTATTAGTCATAACATATGCACATGTTATGACTAACGTTGTTTAGTAGTCATGCTTTATCTATGAACTCAAGTGGTGATCAATGAGTTAAAACGTTCTTAACGAACCAAGGAGGTTAAAGTAAGGTTGCCTTGGGGCATGTAAGTGAATGTTACTGAAATTTGAAGAGCAAAAGTCTCACATCAACTTGAGATTTACCCAGTTTGGACGTCACTGCATGTTGATTTCACATGCTAACTACCGTGTGGCTGGTGATATTTCAGAAGTGGTAAGTTGTTCATTTTTATCAATTCGTCTTATTTTAGTTAATTGGCTCACTCGTGAAGCCACTAGTATCCAACCTTGCTAGCTGCAATACCAGACACGAACAGTATAGAGTCTACATTTGCTGTTAAGAGTTAAAATCACTTCTTCAATTGATTATAGGGAGATTAAAGCATTATGTAAACATAATAATTGAGAGATTGAGATATAATAGGGACATGACCCTCTATTTAAATATATAGTTGAGATGAAGTAGAGAAGGGTTAGGACAGGATAGAAGAGACAGAAGATTTGGAAGCGACATAATAATAATTTGTAACTATAGAACAATAACAACATTCTTAATTATTATAATAAATAACGATAATAAATTTAAGGGTTATTACAATTATACTTCAGAATTTAAAGTCTTGGATTAGAGTGTGCTAATTAAAGTATCATGATCTTATATGGAAAATCTCTAGCAAGTTAAATGGTTGAAGATATAGTTTTCCGTTTTAGTTCCATTATAGCTTCCTACTCTAGCAATTAGGAGGGTTCCTACTTAATCTTTCTGTTAAAATCCCTTGGGAAATAGTTGGACAAAGGCGTGAAATGAGGTTAATTGAGATTGAAACTTTTTGGTGGATATGTAATTTGGTAATTCTTTAGTTAGTTGTTGTTTGAAGGGATTGATTACGGCTTCTTTGGGTATAGTAATGGATATTTTTGACAATTACTTTAAAATTCACAAGAAAAAGTTAACAGGACGGAGAGAGCTATGAAGCAAAGCAACCTTCAAAAGCAGAAAGAATAGGGCCTATGGGTCAAACATATATGGTATGCCCTTTTTATATTTATAGATTTTTTTGAAAAATTTAAAATTTATTGAAGAAATGAAATAAAAACATAAAAGGTCCATAAGTTTCTCCAACATCCAAGAGCAGATTTTAAAAAACTGCAATTTTGGAATAATTCAATTTTGTCACAAATATAAATTATACAGTATCATCATGAGAGTATTGATGGTCTATGCTATACGGTCAACATGTTAGTTGTAGTTTAATAGTGGTCAGGTCGGTTGTGCTGGCACGAACCCAGTCATCACGACCCGTGAGCCGATCGGTCTTATCTTTCAAGGATCGGTCTCATACCTATCGGCTATGTCCGGCCCAGGCCCAGTCCACGCATCCGTGACCCATTCGCAGGTGGAAGTCTCCCATGCATACGTAAAGACTTAAACCTAGCATCTGCTCCATATATAAGGTATAACTCTACCATAATAGAGGTACGTAATCAAAACCCTAGCTTCTCTATTCTCAGCTATCAAACCCTCACAAAAAGACTGACTTGAGCATAGGAGGGGCTTATCGAGAAACAACCCCCGACGTGCCTTCTTTGTTTTGCAGGAACCTTCAAGCCGGAGTTCTCGTGAGAAGCAACCAACTCTATGGATCTAAACGGTAACATGCAGCCCCGTCAGGATCAGGCAGAACCATTATCGATTTATGTAGATCAATTTTAACACGTCAAAAATTCAATTAGTAAAAGATATAAAAAAAGGGGGGGCTTTCATATTTGTAGATTTGTTTATGAATTATGAAGTTGTTGGCATCATTTTGCCAAGCTTATTTTTGGAACAAACTTCCAGAAGGAAAGAAACTTTGTAGGCTTAAGAAGGCAATTAAGCACTAGTCGTAAAAGGTTGGAAGGAGTTGTTTTTCATTAAACATCAGACCTGAATTTATACAACAATAGGAATAATTAACATGATAAAAAACAAGAAACAATCTCATGAAATATGGAAAAAAATTTGCCACTAACTATGTAACAACTAGTTTTACTGTCTCAAAGACATGTTTTCAACACTCCTCGTTAGCTTTGGGGCTGTAAACTCAAAGCTTCAACGTTAAATCTTCAAAACGAGAATTTGCTAGTGCTTTGGTGAATATATCAACAGTTTGTTCTTCAATTCTACAAGAGACTAGTTGCACTTCTCCTTCCCTTTGAACTTCCCTTAGGAAATAAAGTTTGATCTTGAAATGTTTGGTTTTTCCATGGAACTCTGGATCATTGGCAATAGAAATTGCAGCTTGGTTATCCACAAAGATTTTTGTGTTATTCTTTTGCTGCATATGTAAATCTATCATGATTTTTTTTAATCCAAAGAGCTTGATTTGCAGCAGGAGTAGCTACAACATACTCAGCCTCTATTGTGGACTAGGCTATAACTTCCTACTTCTTGTAACACTAAGAAGAAAAAATAGATGAATAAAAATTGAAATAGTAACCAGTCTCAAAGATGGTGTCTTTGGGAAAAGCAATAGATCTGGAAAGGATTAATTCAGTTCCATCCAAAGCAATACATGAAGAAGCAAAAATGTTGACATCTGAAATGTTTGTCAACTATTTCCTAGCATTAAATCAGTGGACAGATGATATAAAGAAATTCCAATACTATCCACAAAATCGTGGAAGATATGGACCAAAAGTTGTAATCTTCCCTGGAGCAGATCCTTTAACAACCTATTTATTATTTCAAATTGAACTAGCAGATACAATCTACATCCAAGATCTCAAATTACTAGCAGACTTTCCAGCCAGATTTGTCAATGCCATCAAGCAATACAAGGATCGTTTCACTAAGGAACGAGAACTCTATATCAAAGTATATAGCAGTTATCCAATATTCGAAGCAGTAGAAGCAGACGAAGCTATTCATGCAGCCATTAAAGCACCAAGGATTGTATTTCTCCAAATTGGAGTTAGCAATCTTCAGTATCTACCAATTGATGAAGCACCACAATATGAGTTTAATTGGGATTTGATTAATAAGTTCAATTTGAATTGTCTTGAAGGAGTATATCATCAATACATCAGGATTACTTCAGATTCAACAACAAGGATCAATTATCAAGGAAATCATATTCTTATGACTTCAGCATATAAAAGTCCAATTTCTTCCAATGAATTACAAATTTTGCAAAAATTCAGAGCACCATTTGATAATTTATCAGAATATTTCCAAGGACTCGGTATAGAATGGAAGGAAGCACTCTGTAAACAAATACAAGAGTATCCTACACATCATTGAATGATGTGTCCATCAGCATCAAAAGTACCAGACGCTACTAGCACTACAGATGACGATCTTGTCATTATTGAAAAATAATCTGTCGGTAGTAGCGGACAAAGCACCAAAGCAAAACAGCAAGAATAATGTAGGTCTTTAATTTAAGACCACCCATCTGTATATAGCTTTTAGCTTTTTGGTACAATCGAATCTTTCGTTTTACCTTTCTTTATGTCATTTTCTTTCTTTTCTTTTTCTTTATGTGTTATTAGTTCTTTTTACTTTATTCTCTTTTGTTCTATAAATAGCTAGTATGTATGCCTTCATACGACACAATTAGTTATCAATAAACACTCTCTTCCAGAATTCTCTCTTCGTGTTAAGTCTGAGAATGACGTTCAAGCGAGTACAGAGAAATATCAGGTTAGTCGTTTATGATTTCTTTTTTGTCACATTATTATCATCATAATCTATATACTTATTTATTTAACCATCAAAACATATATGATTCTTTATCTTTTTTTTTATTATTGTTCAGCATGGCATATTCATATTTTCACTATAAGCTTGAGCTCAAGCAGCATATTAAATGCTTAGACAAGCAAGAAGCACGATATAAAGAATTGAAAGCACAATATATAGCACGCAATAAGAAAGCACATGATCTTTATAATGACCCTAAGTTTCAAGTTCCAAAAACTCATCCACTATATGAAGAAGCTCAACAAATCAAGAAAACAGCAGCTTTACTCATGAAACAAGCAGCATAATTAATTCAGTTTTTAACTGAATGTAATCAAGAAATAGCATCAGTTAGAAAATATCTTGTATCCAAACTTTCTACTCTCATCAATTAAAGTATGACTTATTTTGATTATCGGAGACATCTTAAGCAACAAATAAAATTTTATCATGAAGTAGAAGAAGAACAAAAGAAGTTTATTCAATTATATAAAGATCATATAGCTTTAGATAAACAACATCAATGTTCTCAACTTTTAATCAATGCACGCATTTTATTAGATCAGACATTATACATTTATAATTCAGTAAAAGCAGATAGATTA